>VDFB02104778.1:0-65697 GCA_007258455.2 Sequoia sempervirens | reverse complement strand
TCTCCCTTCCCTCCCTTTTTCCTTCTCTATCTCTACCTCTCTCCCCCTCCCTCCCTCTCTCTCTTAGGTCCCTCCCTCCCTCTATCCCTTCAACCTCCTCTCTCTCTCAGGTCCCTTCCTCCCTCTATCCCTTCAACCTCCTCTCTCTCTCAGGTCCCTTCCTCCCTCTATCCCTCCCACCCCCTCTCTCGCAGGTCTCTTCCTTCCTATATCCCTCCCACCCTCCTCTCTCTTTTAGATCTCTCCCTCCCTCTATGATCCAGAGGATTTTTTGTCAAATTTTGAAATTCTCAATTTTCTCAAGTTTTGGTATCATTAGAAAGTACTCGAGATCTTGACTCCAACACAACTTGAATGGAGTCAATTGGAGTCCCAGAGCTCAAGATATATATGGTCAAACCTCTAGTCAACTCTTAGAATCAAGCCAAAAAAAGGGAAAAAATCAAAGTAGTCAAAACCAGTCAAATCCAACACCATTGCGAAGTGCTCATCATCATGATTTTGGCAGAGTTTGTTTCACGAAAAATAGAGTTTGTATGGCAAAGTTATGGTAAGTCAAAGATTGGGTCAACTCGATGACGTCAGTGCCCAATTAGCACAATGGCCAATCAGCCCTTGCCACATGGCAACAGCTTCTCCCTCCAAGTGGAAAAAATTATTTTGGCAAAAATAATTGAAAAAATAAATTTTAAAAAAATAAATAAATAAAATAAAATTTATAATAAAAAAATACCTAAGATGGGCCCCACCCATCGATGGGGCAGCCCACATTAAGTGGGGCGCCACCCATAGTATGGGGGGAAACCCACTTTTGAAGGGGAATGCATCCCCCTCTTTTAGGGGAGAGGATAAAAGGAGAGGAGTGTGGTGGCACCACCACCTCCCTATAAAATACCTTAAAGATCTTTAAGGGGGATATGATATTTATTTATTTATTTTAAAAAAAACTTTCCTAATTAAAAATGTAGCCCTATACATAGGGATAAAATAACATCAAAAATACCCTATAGAGAAATAAAATCTCCTAAATAAAAGGAGAATCTCATTTTTAAAGCCTCAGATAAATATAAGGGGCTAAATAAAAATAATATTGGATATATTATCCTTCCGAGAGATGTGAAATGGGGGATATTTTTGTAAATTTGCACTATGTAAGGGAGATTGGGTAGTTAATTGGTTTTACACCAATTTTGGTAATTTTGGGCTATAAAAGGAGGTGTGAAAGGTGAGAGAAGTAAAGTGATTTTGGAAGAATTTTGCAAGTGTGAGAGATGGTTTTCCTTGGAGGAATTTTTGTATTTCCGTGCTTTTGGAGAAGCTTATTTCCACACACTTTGGAAGTGCATTTGTAAATTTTTGTGTAAACCAAGCGGAGGTTCTACCAACGAATGTAACCAAATTTCTAGAGGAATAATGGGATCGGTCCACTCAATTGGAGAGGGGCCTGGAGAAGTAGTCATTCTAAACGATGAACTCCGTTATCAATCTTTGTTTGCACTCTTGTTATCTCTCATTTTGTTCTTTCTTTAATTACTAATTTCGTTTGTTTGTTTAATTATAATTAAGCACTTTGGGTTTGTAATTGTTAACATGAGCATTCAAAGCAATTGTCATAGATCTTTAAAACATATCAAATTCATATCAAAGCCAGGTTTTGACTAGTATTACAGACTCGAATGCTTATACACTCGAAGCTTCAACAAGGAAAAGGAAAACTTGAAGAATACAATCCTAAGATCGGAAAATGGACTTTGCCAACAATGGATGAAACTAAAGCTGGGAAAAGTACCAAGCAAGAGCTTGATGATAAGAATTTCCAGCAAGTCTTCCTCGAAATGAAGGCCATGGTGGAATAGTTGTATGTCGAAAAGAAGAAGCGCAAAAAGGGAGATTCATTGAAGCAAGAAAAGAAGGAAGATCGAAAGGAAAAAAGAGGAAAAGATCTAGAAGCTCCATCTCCTCCATCTTCCCCTTCTTCTCCATCTTCCCCTTCTTCTTCTTCCTCTTCTACTACTGTTAATCCTTTCAAAAAAAGTCTAAGCCTATTATTAAACTTGATGTAAAATTTGAGTTGCCTAAGTATTGTGGTGATTTAAATGTGGAAAAGTTAGATGATTGGATCCAACAGGTAGAAGTCTATTGTAGGATTCAAGGCCTAACAAAAGATGCTTCTATGATCCAGTTAGCCACTCTCTGGTTGGGAGGTACAACTCTCACCTAGTGGGAGAGTAGGATTCGAGAGGAAATTGCTTGCCATGGTAAGGTCAATATGAATTGGATGGAATTTATTGTTGCCCTTAAAAAATAGTTTTATCCTTTAGGTTATATGCAACAATTAACAATGAATTAGAAAACCTTTAGGTAGGGTAAGGGTCAGTCTGTCCAAGATTACACTCATTAGTTTAGAAAATGGGTTATTGCTTTAAATGTTCCATTGTATACTCATGATACATTACTCAAGTGCATAGGTGGTTTGCATTCTTACCTAAGACATACTATTCTAATGTTGAGTCCTAATAATTTGGATGAAGTGTCATTCCAAGCCACTCATTTAGAGTCAAGGGGTAAGAACACTTTCAGTGATAATTTCTCAAAGAAACCATCTAAGTCTGAGGGGAAACCTAAGGGTAAAGATAAAGGAAAAGGAAAAAAGACAGCCACAGTAAAGAAAGAGGGTGAAAAACCCACCTGTTCTCATTGTAAGAAAGGACACAAAGATTCTAAGTGCTAGAAATTGCATCTAGAACTTAGGCCAAAGAGATACGGTAGAAACAAAGGGAAGCAAAAGATAGCTATTGTAGCACAACAGGATCTTGGATATGATTTCGGGGACAAGACAAAGATAACTACCACTGGAATTCAAGGTAAAAACAAAGATATATCTCTTGCATCTGAATCAAGTATTTCTGCAAGTACAAACTGTAAGCAACTTAAAGTAGATAAGCAAAGGAATGAACTTTTTCATATTCGTGTGATAACTAAACACACTAAGGTTGATACTTTATTTGACACGAGTTCACAAGTTAATCTCATATCTAAAGAAGTTGTTAAAAATCTAAATCTAACTAAAACTCCTCATCTGAGGCCATACCCTTTGGGATGGGTTTGTAATGATGCACAATTACAAGTCACTAAATAATGTAAGCTTAGTTTTGTAATCACTACAAACTTTAAAGATGAGGTTGTAGCGGATGTTGTACCTTTAGATATTTGTGGACTTGTGTTAGGAAGTCCATATTTGTACGACTGTAAATCTATCTTCTTTAGGGAGGAAAACAAGTATCATCTATTTAAGGATGGGATTGAATATATTGTACGTGCACACAAAGTCAAAACTAGTTTTGCATTAGTTAATGTTGGTCAGATGAAAATATTAGTGAACTCTAGTAAAAACTTTGTGTTAATGCTTGTTAAGGCCAAAGAAGATGAAACATCTGAGGTGTTTAAAGGAAGTGATCCTAAACATAAGGCTGAATTGGTCAAAGTTGTTGCTGCTTATGATGACTTGTTTCAGGAACCAAAAGGATTGCCTCCTAAAAGAGATATTCAACATGAAATTAAATTGTAGCAGGATGCACCACTACCTAATATTGGCATGTATCGGTTGTTTGTCATGCAAAATGAAGAAATCAAAAATCAAGTTTAGGAGCTTGTCGACAGAGGAGTGATTCATCCAAGCACATCATCTTGTGGTTCTCCAATCGTTTTGGTTCCAAAGAAAGATGGAACATGGAGGATGTGCATTAAGTTCAAAGCATTGAACAAAATCACCATCAAAAACAAGTATCTACTTCCTCGAATTGATGACTTGCTTGATCAGCTTAAGCATGCAATTTATTTCTCTAAATTAGATTTGCGAAGTGGTTATCATCAAATTAGAATTGCAGAGGATGATATTTGGAAAACTGCTTTCAAGACAAAACATGGACTTTATGAATGGATGGTTATGCCCTTCAGGCTTACCAATACACCTCCTACATTCATGTGAGTCATGAATGACATCTTCCGTCCTTACATTGATGATTTTGTTATTATATATCTTGATGATATCCTAGTTTTTAGCAAGTCTTGGGAAGACCATGTAAGTCATGTTAAAAAAGTTTTTGATGTACTAAGAAAAGAAAAACTCTATGTAAAGATGTCTAAATGTGAGTTTGCAAAGACATCTCTTGTGTACTTAGGTTATATCATAGGGAATGGTCAATTGAAAGTCGACCCTACGAAGGTCAAGGCAATTGTAACCTAGCCTAAGCCAAGTACTGTAACTGAAGTTAGGAGTTTTTTTGGTGATGTCCAATACTGGAGGAAGTTTATTGCAAACTTTTCCTTCATCACATCACCATTGCATGCATTAACAAGTACAAAGATAACTTTTTAGTGGGGAGGACCACAACAAAAGGCCTTTGACACACTAAAGGAAAAGTTAAGTACCACATCAGTTCTGGCTCTACCAGATTTGTAAAAACCATTTGAGATTGAAACAGATGTGAGTGGATTCACCATGGGAGTAGTATTGACACAAGGAGGTAAGCTGATTTGTTACCACTCTGAATTTTTTTCTAGCACAGTAAGTAATTATCCAACTTACAATAAAGAACTTTATGCTTTAGTAGAAAGTGTTAAGAAATGGAAACATTATATAATGGGCAAGGAAACAGTAATCCATACTGATCATCAGCCATTGCAATATCTGCATTCACAAACTAAGTTGCAGCAAAGTAGGCATTTCAGATGGATGGGATTTTTATAGCAGTTTCACTTAGTCATTAAGTATAAGAAAGGATCCCATAACAAATTAGCAGATATGCTTTCTAGACCTCCAGTTTCTAATGCTTCAATAATCCTTAAAAATAGTTCTATGATGCATGCAAGTTTTAAAGAACAATATGCTACTGATGAAAATTTTAAGGATATCTACATAGCTCTAATCCAAGGCAAACAAGTAGAAGAAAATGATTATTATGTGCATGATAAACTCTTGTATCACTTAGGAAAATTATACATTCCAAAGAATGAACAAGCACATGTAATCAGAGAGGCACACACATCGCTAATTGCAGGAAATTTTGGGGTTAGTAAAACTTTGGCACAGCTACAAAAATATTGCTACTGCCCTTGAATGCAAGAAATTGTATCAAAATATATTAAGGGATGTGTGATGTGTGCACCTAGCAAACCAAGTAATAGGAAATTGGGGTTGTACACACCTTTACCTGTACCGTCCCGACCATGGGAAAGTGTATCTATGGATTTTGTTGGGGAGTTACCTATGTCTAGGAAAGGGCATGACTATTTGTATGTAGTAGTTGATCGGTTCAACAGGATGTGTATTCTTATGCCATGTAAAAAGTAAGTCACTACTAAACTGACAACTCATATGTATTTTCAATTTGTATGGGTTCACTTTGGGTTACCCACTTCCATTGTATCGGATCCAGATTCTTGATTCCTTAGGGAGTTTTGGTCAGTCTTATGGGGACTTATGGATACTAAACTGAAGAAGAGTATATCCTTCCATCCGCAGACCGATGGACAGACAAAGGTAGTTGATAGGACAGTCATGCATCTGCTCAGAGGATATTGCAACAAGCATCCTAAGTTGTGGGATGAAAGTCTTCATTATGTGCAACATGCCTACAACCATGCAGCCCATTCTTCTACAAAGAGGTCTCCTTTTGAGACTTGCTTCGGTTATTTTCCAAAGACACCAATGGAATTTTCTTTTGGAACAAATGATGTTAAAGATGGATGCCTTGATGCAGAAAGGGCTTTAAAGTTCATCCAGAAGGTCCAAGCAGTTCATCAGGCCATAGAAGCACAATTGGAAAAGAGTCAAGCAAAGTACAAGGCTCATCATGACAAGCATCGTAGTGATCATAATTTCCAAGTTGGAGATAGAGTTTGGTTACACATAAGCAAGGAAATAATGCAAGGTGAAGAAAGGAAGCTCAAGCCAATCAAATATGATCCATTTGAAATTCTGGAAAAGATTGGCACAAATGCCTTCTGCCTTAATCTTCCTCCATACATGCAAATTTACTCGGTAGTCAATGTTGAGAACTTGAAGTTGTATGAACCTCCGATGATACTAGATGAGGAGGTTGAAGTGAAAGTTCCATCAGTTGATGACCTTTCACTAGAGTACATGTCAGAGTTTCTTGAAGATGTCATCCTCGACAGGAACACCAGGACTTCACGAAGAGGAGCAGTTGAATACCTCTGAGTGGGGCTAAAAGGGATGCATCTAAGCAAGGAAAAGTGGATGGAGATTGGTAAAGTGAGGTAACTTTACACTCACTTTCTAATTAACCAGCTTTTAGAGGTCCAAAAGCTCTCCAGTGGGGAGGACTGATCTGGAGGATTTTTTGTCAAATTTTGAAATTCTCCATTTTCTCAAGTTTTGGTATCATTACAAAGTGCTCGAGATCTTGAATCCAATGCAACTTGAGTAGAGTCAATTGGAGTCCCAGAGCTCAAGATATATATGGTCAAACCTCTAGTCAACTCTCAAAACTAGGCTAGAAAAAAGGACAAAAAAAGTTCATCAAAATTGGTCAAATTCAGTACCATTGTGAAGTACTCATCATCACAATTTTGATAGAGTTTGTTGCATAGAACATAGAGTCCGTATGGCAAAGTTATGGAAGGTCAAAGATTGGGTCAACTCGATGACGTCAGCACCCAGTCAACACAATGGCCAATCATCCCTTGACACATGGCATCATCTTCTCCCTCCAAGTGGCAAAAATTATTTTGGAAAAAATAATTAAAAAATCAAATTTTAAAAAAATATATAATAAAATTTATATTTAATAAAAAAATACCTAAGATGGGCCCCACCCATCCATGGGGCAGCCCACATTAAGTGGGGTGCCACCCATGGTATGGGGGGAAATCCACTTTTGAAGGGGAATGTATCCCCCTCTTTTAGGGGAGAGGATAAAAGGAGGGGAGTGTGGTTGGACCACCACCCCCCTATAAAATACCTTAAAGATCCTCTTTAAGGGGGATATGATATTTATTTATTTATTTTAAAACAAACTTTCCTAATTCAAAATGTAGCCCTATACATAGGGATAAAATAACATCAAAAATACCCTATGGAGAAATAAAATCTCCTAAATAAAAGGAGAGTCTCATTTGTAAAGCCTCGGATAAATATAAGGGGCTAAACAAAAATAATATTGGATATATTATCCTTCCGAGAGATGTGAAATGGGGGATATTTTTGAAAATTTGCACTATGTAAGGGAGATTGGGTAGTTAATTGGTTTTACACCAATTTTGGTAATTTTGGGCTATAAAAGGAGGTGAGAAAGGTGAGAGAAGTAAAGTGATTTTGGAAGAATTTTGCAAGTGTGAGAGATGGTTTTCCTTGGAGGAATTTTTGTATTTTCGTGCTTTTGGAGAAACTTATTTCCACGCACTTTGGAAGTGCATTTGTAAATTTCTATGTAAACCAAGGGTAGGTTCTGCCAACAAATGTAACCAAATTTCTAGGGGAATAATGGGATCAGTCCACTCAATTGGAGAGGGGCCCAGAGACGTAGTCATTCTAAATGATGAACTCTGTTATCAATCTTTGTTTGCACTCTCTTTATCTCTCATTCTGTTCTTTCTTTAATTACTTTGCAATTTTGTTATTTAAATTCCATTTGTGTGTTTAATTATAATTAAGCACTTTTGGTTTGTAATTGTTAACGTAATCATTCAAAGCAATTGTCCTAGATCCTTAAAACAGATCACTCTATCCCTCCCACCTCCTCTCTCTCTTAGGTCTCTCCCTCCCACCCTACCTAAATAAGTCTCTATCTCTCTCTCAAGTCTCTCCCTCCCACCCTACCTAGATAACTCCCTCTCTCTCTCTCTCTCTCTCTCACACACACACACACACATACACACACACTCTCAGGTCTCTCCCTCCCTCTCTCTCTCAAGTCTCTCCCTTTGTCTATCCCTCCCAACCTACCTAGATAACTCTCTTTGTCTCACTCTATATATACTATATATATTTAAGTATATAATATATATTATATAATATAATATATAGTTTAATATATATTATATATACTATATATTGTATATAGTATATATTATATAATATGTAATATATTTATTATATATTAATAATACAAATATTTTGAAACCACTAAACATAATGAATATCCATTTCATGTGAAAAAATCTATAGTCTCAAGATTTCCCTCAGGGTTGTCTTGGGATTTGGCTTGGGGGTGTCATACTTGGAAATTCAATTGCAAAAACGTGTTTAGAAAATTTCCTTAGGTTTCTAGAGTTTTTCCTTGTGTATGACAACTTTTTTTTATCTAAATTTTATGAAACAAAAAGGGTTTATTGAGAAAATTTTCACTTTTCACCAATATAAGATATTCCCTTATTTTGAATTTAATAGATAATTATAATTAATTTTCTACATGTATTATGACTAATTCTTAATTGATAGCTAATTGATTAAAATATATAATTCTCAAATGATTTCATATTTTTTGAATCTAAAAGATTCTATGCTTCCCATACTATAGGATAATAAAAAAAAAATTCATATATTTTTGACCAAGTTATGGTGGTCAGACAAACACGTTTAATAATTTTTAAAGTGTTCTAATAAAAAATTATAACTAATTATTTACTTTCAAAAAAATTACAAAAGAAAAGCAACACATTCGGGCATGTGCCCTCTACTTATATTGAAAATTTCAAAAAAAAAAAATTTTTTTGCTTGTACTTAGGTTGGTCAAATGAACACTTGTTTTTTATTTTTTCTTGAAAATTTGGTACTACATTGAAATTTCAAATTTTCACCAAAAGATTTACTTTTTTCCAAACAAGGACTAGTATCTTAGAAACTACATTCAATTTTTTACAAATTTTTTTCTTACATATTTTTCAAATTATGTTAATAACCTATTCAAATCTTTATGGCAAGTTGCCTAACTCTATTTTTCTAAATTTCCATTGCCACTTAAGGGCCTAGTTTGGACCCCCATGATCCTACACTGACCCAAGTATTCTTTTAATAGTAGATTTTTCTACACCTTTCTTGGTGGAGATTTGTTTTAGGTAGCTAATAGCTCTTGTATCCAAACGTTTGATTATGAAATAATCCCCTTTTAGTGTAGATTATTTATTTATATTAGTCATATAGTGTTAAATTCCCCTCACTCAAAGGTCTCTCATTTTTCCTTCTAGTGGAAGAATGCTCTATATGAACAACTAATTTTAACATTTTTAGGTGGCCAAGGATGTTTTAAATTTAGAGGCTTCTACACCTTGATGCAAGAGCATCCATGGTGACTTGCAATCCTATGTCAACAAAAAGGTTGAATTTTTGAATTATGCAATTTTGAATTTTTGAAGTGGATTAATTTTTTACTTGGATTACATATTGAGGGTGTCAAATTATTTATCTGTAAATAAATTAATGTTAAATAATTTCTTGTGCAACTTTGAAAAATTGACTTGTGGGGTGGAAAGAAAAAAGTAGATTTTAAAACAATTAAATTTAATTGTTCAAATTTCAAGAAGATGCATTGAGAAATGAAGAGTGAGATTTAAAGAAAAAAATATTAACCCCTAAAAAGTAGGGATTGGAGAAGTGGATTCCCAAGTTGATTTTTGTCTTCTTCCTTTTCTGAGAGTCAAAGAGGGGAGGAAAGAAACTTGAGAAACTTATTTTTGAGGGGCCATTGTAAGTGGATTTTAAATGAGTTTTAATTATCTTTTTGAAGTCTAATTTTTCAGCTACAAGACATGGTGTACCTGGTGGTGGAGAGAAGAAAATTTAATTTTAATTAATTCTCTAAGCCAGTAGTGGAGAATCTAAAGAATTGTGAAAGCAATAAAGAAGAATTGGAAGACAATTTTCAGAGACAGGTTAGGGGAAAAGCTTTCCTTTGGAGGAAATTTTGGACATGTTTTTGTAGGTTTGAAAAGGTATTTGTAGCAGAGAATGGATTGGAGAATCCATGGTTGAGTTTTAGCAGAGGTTTCAATTGAGGATTTGCAAGTTGAAAGAGAAAAAACCTTGTGAAAGAAGATTGGTTGAAAGAAAAAAATTTGTATTTGTTTCTTGCTATTTCATATCAGTTTTGTATCAAATTTGAAATGGGATTAATTAGCCCATATGGTTGGAAATGATTGCATTTTCAATTGTGCTTAATTGATACTGTAGACATAGAAAATATACAGATTGATATCGCACACTCGATCCTGATCTACTAACATTGTTTCATCTTGAATTGTCCCTCTGTCTAACCATTTAATCAAATAACCTTATTTGATTAAATTAATCATAATTCTCCTTTTAATTAAATAAATCCCTTGATTTAATTAAATCATTGTCTCTGTGTAATTAGCTAGGTCATTTCATCTTCTTATCTTTATTTAATTAAATAATCCATATTATTTGATTAAATCTCTAAAGTTCATCTAATTAAATTAAATAAATCAAACATTTATCTAATTTAATCCAACATCATCCCTCTTTAGTTAAATAAATCAAAATATCTATTTAATTAAATCTAAATCATTATTCCTCACTTTTTGATTTAAATTAATCCAAAAATCTAAGTCAGAATGGTCAAATCAACAAATCCCTCTTTAAATTAGTCAAATCTTGATTAATTTAATCCTAATCACTCCAATCCTCTAGATTTTGTAACTTGCACAATTAAATCATTTATTTGATTTAATAATTCTTTATTTACTTTCAAAATGGCATCAAAAAGGGAATATTCCTCCAAGTTTGAAATCTCCCCCCAAAATCACTTGTCCATCCAACAAAGTATTTAAAGCTCTTACATTGTCTCTTACATGTCTCCCACTTGGAGTTTAACTCATCTTTCATCCCCCCTAAACATGTCATCTCATCAAATTCAAATTTCAAACTTGCACATTGATCAAAATGTGCTCAAGCTTCCTCCATTCACATGTTGACAAGTGGAACCTTTCCATTGGTTGAATGTTAGTCCCACATTACTCTATTTTTATCATCTCTTCAACTTAGCATTATATAAATAAGAGGCTAACCTCCTAATCTCATCATCCACAATTTGAGTAAACTTACTATGCTCAAATCTTTAGCAATCCTCATCCATACTTTTGAATCCATAGCTAGGTTATGCAGGTTTTTCATCATGGAGCACACTTGAATCTTCAACAAAGTGGATCACCATCACCATTCATCATAAAAGCTTGCAAAGGAGTTGGGAAGGGCCAATTTCCACATCAAATTGGCACCAACTCCCCCATAAGATTAAGAGTTTGCATATTCTCAATAGGATTTAGCTTATTTTCATCTTCCTTCTTTATGTTCTTGTTTTATTTCTATTTTGAATATGGTTAAATGAATTTTATGGGGAACCTCTATTCTAACTTGCATTTGATCTTATTAATGTGTTCATTTGTTGTGTTCTTGTAGGTATAAGATCTAGGTTAACATTTTGGCGCTAGAGGGAGGGAAAACCAAAAGTTTAAATCATGTTTTTAATCAAAATTCCATGTTTTTTCTATTTTTTTTGTGTCTACAGCAAACAGAGCCAGTGACAGCCCAACGGTGCCATATAGCACTGCTTCAAACTCCAAACAGCGTCACTTTTGGCTCCAACGTCGCTGTTTGAGCTCCAACATCACTGTTTGAATCTAAACAACACTGTTTTTGGCTTTAGCGTTGTTGTTTGAGCTCCAGCATCACTGTTTGAACCTAAACAACGCTGCTTTTGGCTCCAACATTGCTGTTTGAACCCAAACAATGCCATTGCAAACTGCACTGCCTTTGATTTCTTTCTTTTTCATGCAAACTTAAAATGGCCGTATCTTGGTCATTTTTTGGTTTTTTTGAAACTTTTTTTTTGAAATGGGGTAGAATTTCATAAGCTATCCAATGGTGTAGGTTATTATAAATTTTTATAGAGTTAAAATTTTCAAATTTTCACTTAATGTTAAATCATAATGAAACTTGGTCTAACTTTTAGGGTTTTTATGCTTAATCATCTATCTAACCATCATATCTTTTTATTTCTTGATTTCATTAGACATTTGGAGATTGTGTTGTAGGTTTTGAAGGATAAGGGAGCATGGAAGTCAAAGAAAAAGCATTATCACATCATTGTAACAAGTGTTTTTAAGCACTTTGGGAAGAAATTATAATCCCTCTTCTAAGGATTTGCTATCTTTCAAGCTTTTAGGACCTACTAAATTTCTTTTGGTTTCTAAAAAGAACATTTCAATTTTTTGCTACAAAGGGCTAAAATGAACTTTAGGACAAACTCACTAGATTTCGTTTGAGTCTAACAATTGAACAAGGCAAATTCCACACTTACTTTGGTGCTTTTAAAATGAACTCACAATTGCTTTGAAAGGTTAAAATGAACATGTGTAACTTTGTTTTTGTGAGTACTTAAACTAACATCATCGAAAAGGACATATGCGCTTCTCTCGCACTTTATAGAGATCTTGAGAATCAAAAGGCCTTTTTTATGATCTTAGGTTGAGATAAAGTAGTCAACTCCACACTTCATTTTGGGTTTAAAATTGAACAAAATATTGTGTGAGTGTGAGTAAAGCATTATTGTGTACATTCTCTCTCTTTGTGTTGCAAAAAAAGATTGATTGAGTTACAGATATTGTCTTTATTCACTTTTGTTTATCTTAGAGGGCCTACCTTGGGGAAAAATTACTCACCTAAGGGAATGACTCAACCAGTAACACTCTAAAGCCAGGAGTATTTCCAACCGGGATATAAATGTGGGTATTGGAATAAATGACAATATCACGCAATTGGCTCCAACAAAATGGATTTGAAAAGGGACTCTTGCCATATGGGTCAACCTCCATGAATGGAAAGTCCTAATTAAAACCCATGTCTTAGAATTGACAATATCCTTGATCTATTTGTTGGTGCAAGAAAGGTCATTTTGAAGCCGCCTCACACTTTTATGGTCTTTTAGTAGAAATAGAAAGCATGCCATGGGAGTTTCATGGGTGTTGATGCTTGGATACCCTGTATAAGTGAGTGTCGTAGAGGGGAGCTAGTGGGGTCAAGCATCTAACCATTCGCTAAAGATAAGTGTAGCTAGACTTGTCCAAGTGGGGACTCAACAAATATTATCTTTCATATCCATAGGGTTGTACTTGTTCTTGAAATCATAAACACATTTCTTGATCAAAAACATTGGAAAACAAACATTTTAACATGAGCATCAAAATCTTAAACCTTTTAGGAGAAGCAAATATCCTTGAACGAATTCACGTGCCCTTGCTTTCCCTTGGGATTCATATCCTTAGAGGTTTCTAGGCATTTGTATTTCATCTCAATTTGCTCCTACTAAGGTCAACACTAGGAAACCTTTTGCTTGATTTCCACATAATGCACTTTGTGGGATGAAAGAGAATTGGGACATTGGGCATCTAATTTCAAAAGCTAATCAAGAAGTGTTTGTGGTAAAATAAATCCATTAAGCAAAGATTGAATCAATTGGACCCCACACATGTGCTTGGCATCTTTTGGTCATGTGGTTTTCATGCAAACATTGTTCTTTTGATTTTGAATTACTCTTAGGGAAAGGAATGTTCTTCACTATCTTGGTGTTGTAAACAAGTACTTCCTAGGTTCATTTAGGATCAAATCAAACACTTCATCCACCCCAAAAATTTATCGTCTCCATACCACAAAAGAACTTTGGAAACATCATTCTAGACTTGGGTAAATCATCAAAATCAAAAACACCTTATTTAGTTAGGTGTATGGGAATGCATCCTTTCTCATACATTTAATTGAATTAGCAATCCTTTGAAAAAATTCATCATAAGATCACATCTAACATCTTAGGGTTTACAAGTCTATTATCCAAATCCAATCAAAAGCAATCAAAATAAAATCCTAAAGACTAGCATTGATCCAAAGTTCCTAAGAAAAAGAACACCCATATCATTCACCCCTTTCATCCTTCATCTCATCATTGGTCCTAAACACCTTAGAGGTCACTTTTTCAACAAAGTAAAAACATAAGAAGAACATGGAATATAAAATTGATCCATACATCATTAGTGATCTAAACCAACCAAATTATCAAAGCCTCACAATGCCAATTGATTTTCAAAACTCATATTTATACAATCCGTACATGGGATCATTATCTCCTACAAACCTCAATGGTACAACAAATGTGAGTATGCCTAGTCAAAATTTTGGAACACCTTTCCCTATGGTAGATTTAAATCCAAGTACAAACCTAAAAATCTATCAACTAAACACTCAATGCATGAGTCTTCAAATGAACAACATCATCCCATCATATCCCTACATGCTGAATGTGAATGTACCAAGTACGAATTTAAAAAACATGAACATTTTGAATCCAAACTTGGTAAACTTTGGGATGGATATGTTTGCAAATCATAGGAATATTGTTCAAAGTCCAAACAAGATGTTAACGACTCCAAGTCAAGGTAACACCATGCAAAATCAAAGTTACCTAAATCAAGGCAATGTGAATCCCAACATCAACAATGTTCAATTTCAACCCATAATGTCAAATATGAACATCATCCCAAGTCAGAACATTGTTTGAAATCAATTTGTCCATGATCCCATGCAAACATCACAAGTGTACATACCAAATCTGCTTGAACAAAATCCAAATCAAGGGAGTCAAATTCAAAATGAAGATCAAATTTCGCTAGAGCAACTTGCTTCACATGCCAAACTAATTGAATTATTGATCCAAGAGATATATTCACTCCAAAATCAATACACTCTTCCATTGGTTAAACCATGTCATCAAAGCATTAAGTTGTGTCCACAACCACATCAAGAACAATATCTCCAAAGTCAAGAGGTTGGATATGAATATCAACAACATCAACAACAAACCCAATCAGCATATCGCAAAGATCAATCACCACATCTCCAAAATCAATCACCACAAGGTCAAGTGCAAATTCCACAAAGTAACAAATGAAAATAAACACCACTTGGGAGACCAATCGAATCAGTCCTACAACAATTGGTACAAGAAAATATCATCAATCTTTCCATCTATGGGAACTATCAAGAACCCCTAGTTAAACGACCAGTGTATAATGAGGAGCACCATTGTGATTTCCACAAAACAAAGGGACACACAACATCAAGTTGTATTCAACTCAAAAATATCATCCAAGACCTTATTGATCAAAAGATAGTCACTATTTGGGAAAATGATCAAGATCTATCTATCAAAGATGTTTCCACCTCATCCAATGATAAAATTAACATACATCAAGAGAAACTTTTCAGTCATGATCAAAATCCACCAACAATACCCAACAATGATCTAATTCAAGAAATTTCAACATCATTTGACCCTATGGTTGAAGACATTGAAAATACCTCCACCACAATTGTTGAAAACAATGATCAAGACCTCTCAATCAATGAGCACCTTGAAGATGTTTCCACCCCATTTGATGATCAACTAACCATACATCAAGAGCCACTTTTTAGTGATCTATTTCAAGGAGTGTTATAATTATTTGATCCCATTGACATAATCTACAATCCATTGACCAATGATCATGCTCAAAATGTCTCTACATCACCTTATGAGTTAGAGGACATATCTCAAGAATTTGTTGCAAAGCATGATCAAAATCTCTCACCAAGGTCTAGCAATAGTCCTTTCCAAGACATGTTGACCCCCTTTGACCTCATGGTTATAGATGCTGAAAGAATACTCAACTCGACACTTGATCTAAGTTCACTCAAAGATCAAGAGGATATTGAGCCAATTCCCATGCCTAATGATGACATCCAAGAACCCTTTATAAGAAATCCATCCTTTGAAACTGACCCATGTCAAGAACTTGATCCAAATCATGTCAACAACAATTTTGAAATCATTTAAGATCAAGAGTTTGTATCTCCAAACTACTACAATGATCTAATAGACACTCTCTTATCTATACAAGATGTCGCAAATGATGATCATATCCATTTAACACATATTCCTCCATCTACCCATGAGATGATTTCTTTGGATGGACACGTAGATGATCTTCATTCAGAACATGATTCTTTTACTCCTGGAATTATTACACAAAAAGAGGTTATCGATTCCTACAGTCAAACTGAGTTATCAACATCAAGATCAAATATATCCCAAAGTCGGACTAAGGACATCATGTATGAAGATATCCAACATTATCCACTCAAGGAAATAGGTAAGATAGAACAAGATATTCCAGAGTCGGCAAATTTTCCAATAGAAATAACATCATCTACAGTGGTCATTTATCAGAGAATGCATTCTAAACATGAGCTCTCAGAACAAGCAAAATCAAAAGCATGAAGGTACCGCTTCCACAATACTAGGGGCAACTATGTCTCAAGAAAATGTCAACATAGGAAGCACAAAGAGTCCTTATGACAAAACTATTGTCAATACTACAACCAGCCACATCATGAATCTTCATCCACCCATCACCCCATCCACTAATTGGGACCAACGTCAAAAGAAAGAATTGAATCAAAGTATGAAGAATGTTATCAAAGAAAAAGAAGCTGGAAAGGATAATGGATAAATCAAATACAAATGGATACCAAAAAATACAAAGAAAGATCATCCCTATCAAACTCCATCAGTCAAAGAAACTATGGGGAAAAATAAAAAAGGGAAAAGTATCCATCAAAGATGTCCACAAAAGAAAAAATAGGCTTTTCAAGCGACGTACAAAATATATCAAGCAGTTGGTCCTAATTCCACACACACTTTCGTATCCACCCATCATTTCTCATCTTCCCAAGTTTGGAGAGTCAAAGATTCCAAGTTGTCAACCAATCCATCTTTTATTGCTAAACACACTCCATCCACGCCTCCACACATGATATCCAATTCTCACATTGACCATAAGGAGTTCAAACAACACAAAACTCATGTCACAAGGTTGGATCCAGAGACCCTTAACGAACTCATCGGATATCTTGAGTAATGTTATTCTACCGAAATGGTGCTGGACTGCTTCGAGGAATGAATGCCTCCTAGCCTTGGCTCGATTTTGTGCTTGAGAGATAGCACCTAGTGGAGAGATTTGCTGATTATTGAGTGGAATTTTGTAGTGAGTTTTGAATTGTAGCCTCAAGTTTGCATTGTAGTCATTGTTTATGCATTGTAATTCAGTTATTTGCAAATTAATCAAAAATCTGGAGTTGCTGGAGTGTGTTGCAGATTGAATTTTTGACTCATAACTCTTTATGTGATTTTATTCTAGTTCTGGGTATTTTACCCATGCATTCGCTAGTTAAGGGCACCCCTCTCTGAGAAGTTTGGGAATTTTTAATGAAGTCATTTATTTTATAGAGAAAAATCACCTTTCCTTTCCAGCCATACCATTTTGTACTTGCATTGGGGTTCATGCAAAAATAAACACAGCAAATTTTAGTCATTTCATGGTTCTTACTTGGGCACCATCATTTTAGGAAGATAATGGATCTGGTTTGAGGTCTTTTGGTTGAGGTTTGAGTGAGTTGTGAGCATTTCATTAGGATTTTGTGTTGTTGGTTAAAAAGTTTTAGTCCGTGTCCAGTCATATCAGTTTGCATTTAGGCTGTCATTTGAGTTGGGTTTGGGTAGGAAGTCATTGAGAGCATTAAGGAGACATAATACTAAAATTGCAATAGTGTTAGACTTTCTATTATATGTGGTTGACAGGCATTCTCTAATTATTATAAACTGAATAGTAGTATTGTTAGCAATCTAACTTCTGCTCTTTCATTTCTTGTATTTCCCACTAGACAAGTGGAATAGGTTGGCTTGCCGCCTACTTTACATTCTAAAGATGCATTTGTAGTTCTTTGTGTCTCCACCATTTGGTCACCTCATTTCCATTCTGGATTGAGTAGCACATACTTGGTGTTGAGTTTGCTTTCAACTTTGTAGTTGATAGGGATCCTTTGACCATATGCTCGCCATCATCTAGTGCATCCTTGGTTAGAGTTATTTAGTATTGCATTGCATTGAGATCCTCTGACCATATGCTCACACCTTTCCCATCTTGGGATTCTGGTGTACATTCTTAGTTAGAGTTGAATTCCGCATCGTTTTGGTTTAAGTGCTAACCCTAACATATGTGTGTTGCATTGCTCATTGTAATTGAAAATTTGAAAAAATTGGTTCAGTATATTTCAGTGGTATTAGAGCAATCTTGAGTATATTAGACTAACAACTATAGGTATACAGTATAGGTATAAAGGTTATTTCAATTAGGGTTATCTTTCCAAGCAAAAATTTGGTGTTATGATTATAGGCAACAAAAGTTTAAGAAGGTTATTTTTTGTCCAACCACTAAGATAGTAGACTACGATTTTGCTCTGATACCACTGAAATATTCTAAGCCAATTTTTTCCAATTTATGCCAATGAACACAACAATGCAGAAGCACCCGTTAGGATTAGTCCAAACCAAACCAGCAGTTGCAAGTAACTCTTTGCCAAGAATGTACACTTAATCTCAATGAGAGAGGCTGTCATATGGCAAGAGGATCATCAGTACAATAACAGAAGCTACAACTGAAAATGACTCAACGCCAAGGACGTGCTACCCAACCCTGAGTGGGAAAGGGGCGACCATATGGCAGAGATACAATTAAAAGGAACTTCAAACTGAAAGAGACTCAATGCCAAGGATGTGCTACCCAACCCAGAGTGGGAAAGTGGCGACCATATGGCAGAGATACAAAATACAAATGTAGAATCAAAATGTAAAATAGGTGGCAAGCTAGCCTCTTCCACTTATCTAGTGGTTATTACAGAGTTTAAAGATAGATCAAGAAAATGCTAACAGTACTACTGTGTAGCTTACAAAATATCAGAAGGTGCCTGCAATGAACAAGATTATAAGCTCTCCACTACTGCAATAATAGATTTGATCACTCCAAAGCTTAATATGACCTTCAAGGAACTAACCCTCCACTAAAATGCACTTTCCAAAATCTGATATGTCAGAACAACAACTTGAAATGCATAACCAGCAACCCTAGAACCCACTAAAATACTCACAACTCACTCAATACTTGTCAGAATGACATGAGACTTGATGCAAACAAAAGCTATAATGATGGCAATGAAGACTAGACAAAGAAACAACTAACAAATTGAAGTATTTTTTTTCTAAACATTTTCCAAGAAAAACAAAATGGTACAGCCTCAAGAAAATTTCTACCAACAAGATAAAATCCAAAACACTCTAAAAAATCTGCAACTTGGCATATAGGGGTGCCCAAGGCTAGCAAATGCATGGGTAAACTACGCAGAACCAAAATAAATTCACCCAAGGACTTATGAGTGTAAATTTCACTCTACAATACAAAATTAGCAACTCCAAATTATGATTAAAATGCAAGAAACTGAACTACAAATGCAAAACAACTTCTACAATGCAAAATGTCACTACAGATCCACTCAACTACAAACTAACTCCCCACTAGTTGCTATCTTCCAAGCAAGAAGTAGAGCCAAGCTAGGAGGCATTCGTTCCTCGAAGCAGTCCCAGCACCATTTTGACAGCATAACAATATTCAAGTCAGAAGATACCAAATGAAGAGCAGAGGTTGGCATTTATAGATTTTGAGAGGAACTTCTAGAAGCTTCAAGAAGGTGCCAAATATTCAAATTTGAATTTGCTTTATCTCCCTCCAAAGATGCCATCCATTTTCCAAGGTAATTTTTCACTTTTAACAATTAAAAATAACCTTCCTCTCAAGTAGGCATCCCACTTCACCAATAAATAATTTGGCTTTAGGAAAATATAAATTATCTCCTGATGAGATAAGCACCCTTGAAGTCCCCCTTTTAAAACAAATTAAAGTTGCAATGCTAAGCCAAGGGGTTATAATATTAAAATATAACATTATAATATGAAAATAACTTATCCCTCCATAAAAAATGCACCAAAATGCCAAAAACATCAATACCAACTGAACTACCAGAAGGAGAGAATCAAATAAACTAAAACCAGCTTGTCCACTGCCAAAAATAGAATTTACTAAAAATAGTAAATTCTAAAAGTTGCCTTGATTGAAGCACATGCGCCACCATTGCAAAGCTTTCTGAAAACCCAAAAAAAATCTGCAATCCAAAACCCAAACTCTAGGATGTAGCCGTCATAACTTACTAAAAATAGTAAGTCCAGAAAGGTTGCCCGACACAGTTGCAAGTCATACCTCTGCGAAGCTCTCTGAAAACCGAGAAGGAATCTAGAATCCAAACAACCAAACTCCAACAAGCAAAACCCTGAATCTTCAAGAGAACCCACCAAACAGTCAGAAACCCTAATTCGGCCTCTAGCCTGCCAATAGCACACTGGGAAAAGGCCATCAATCACTGAAAAGTGTAGTGCTAAAAATGGGGACATTACAGTCTACCCTTCCCAAAATTGCTTGTCCTCAAGCAATAAGACCACAACTCCAGAAAAATTAAGACTGATCCATACCAAAACAAGTATGATCCCAGGTTCCCAAGTCCATCTCAAGAAGGACCCACCATGCCAATGTTGCACCACTCTGATATCTTGAGTAATGTTATGCTGTCGAAATGGTGTTGGACTGCTTCGAGGAATGAATGCCTCCTAGCCTTGGCTCAACTTTGTGCTTTAGAGATAACACCTAGTGGAGAGGTTTGCTAATTATTGAGTGGAATTCTGTAGTGAGTTTTGAATTGTAGCCTCAAGTTTGCATTATAGTCGTTGTTTATGCATTGTAATTTAGTTATTTGCAAATTAATCAAAAATCTGGAGTTGCTGGAGTGTGTTGTAGATTGAATTTTTGACTCATAACTCTTTGTGTGATTTTATTCTAGTTCTGGGTAGTTTACCCATGCATTTTCTAGTTAAGGGCACCCCTCTCTGAAAAGTTTGGGAATTTTTAATGAAGTCATTTATTTTATAGAGCAAAATTGCCCTTCCTTTGCAGCCATACCATTCTGTACTTGCATTGGGGTTCGTACAAAAATAAACATAGCAGATTGGAGTCATTTCATGGTTCTTACTTGGGAACCATCATGTTAGGAAGTAATGCATCTAGTTTAAGGTCTTTTGGTTGAGGTTTGAGTGATTTGTGAGCATTTCATTAGGATTCTGTGTTGCTGGTTAAAAAGTTTTAGTCCATGTTCAGTCATATCAGTTTGCATTTAGGCTGTCATTTGAGTTGGGTTTGGGTAGGAAGTCATTGAGAGCATTAAGGAGACATCATACTAAAATTACAATAGTGTTAGACTTTCTATTATATGTGGTTGACAAGCATTCTCTAATTATTGTAAGCTGAATAGTAGTACTGTCAGCAATCTAACTTCTGCTCTTTCATTTATTGTATTTCCCACTGGATAAGTGGAAGAGGCTGGCTTGCCACCTACTTTACATTCTGAAGATGCATTTGTAGTTCTTTATGTCTCCACCATATGGTCACCTCATTTCCATTATAGATTGAGTAGCACATACTTGGTGTTGAGTTTGCTTTCAGCTTTGTAGTTGATAAAGATCCTCTGACCATATGCTCATCGTCATCTGGTGCATCCTTGGTTAGAGTTGTTCAGTATTGCATTGCGTTGAGATCCTCTGACCATACGCTCACACCTTGCCCATCTCGAGATCCTAGTGTACATTCTTGGTTAGAGTTGAATTCTGCATCATTTTGGTTTAAGTGTTAACCCTAATGTATGTGTGTTGCACTGCTCATTATAATTGAAAATTTGAAAAAATTGGTAACAAGTATATTTCAAGGTGATCTTATGGAGAAAGATCAATTGAAAAAAATTGAGAGAATGATCTTATTTGAAAATGATCCACTGAAATGATAGCTCCAGATCTATCAAAAAATTTTGGTAGCATATTCACAACTAAAATAACCTATCACAAGAAAAGAACTGTACCATGGAGGATGCGACATGGCAGTCCTATGATACTTAAGCTATCTTGAGTACAGAACCAAGAAATATCATTCTTGGTTGTGGTTAATGTCCCCTTCTCGAGCAAAGATCATGCTCGAGAAGGGGACATTACAGTCCGCCCTCCCCAAGATTGCTTGTCCCCAAGCAATCGCAAGCCTGGATGCTACATAATCTCATAATTCTCCCAAGTCGCATCCTCCATAGGCATATGATTTTTGGCACCATTTCGGTAGCATAACATTACTCAAGATATTAGATAAAGAAAATTCAAATTTGAATATTTTTCAGTGGATCTGTCAGGCTCTCCTAGTTAACATTATGGGGGGTATTATATTGTTCGTGCTAATGCTTCCTTGGTTTTGCCTTGGAAGGAATCTTCCATTCTCAATTGATTATTTTTTTTTAGACTATTGGTACTTGTTCCATTTGTATCTTCGTTCCAAGTGTTTTCCTTTGTTTGCCATCTGATTCGAGTAGTGTCATTTGGGGCAATCATGCAGGTTGTCTTCTTGATCCTGATCATCCTATCTTTAGAGGAGGTTCTTCAGCACCATAGCAGTCACCTTTTGACAGTTGTTTTTCAGCTTCTTCTACTTCCGTGATGTTCTTCATATCTTTCATCTCTTTTTGGAGTAGAGTTTTTTCCCATGATGTTTTCTCTATTTCTCCACTTTACAAAGTTTTGACTATATTTGGGTTCCTTACTTGGCCTAGTTGCCAGGACCTTTGTTTGCTTTCATGCATTGTAGTTACCTCTGCTTTCTTGCACATGTTTGTAGCTACACTCTTGCTCATTTAAGGGGGGGTGTTAGAGTAAAGGTTTTAACTTAATTATATTAATTAAGTTACCTTTATTCCTCTCTTAAGATTTCACTTTAGTTGCATATTGTGACATTTAATAATTATATTAATGATTAAATGTGTACCTTTTAGGGTTTCTTTAGGGTTGCACAATCTCCTTTTATAAGGATTGATCATTTTATTTTATCAATCTCTCTGATTAATACATTTTCAACTTTCAGAGCACTCTTGCTTTTTTGTTTGGAATGTCTTCTTTCTGTGATAGGTTATTTGCATGCAGGTGATCTTCGGGGTCTGTGAGGTTGGCTTTCACAACTTCAACATTGTTTGCATACTTGATCTTTTCTTTTGATTTATCTTATTGCACTCATTCCAAGGACCTCTTGATGATATCCAAATGAAGGATTTAGAGAGATAGGAATGGGGAAATGATCATTACCTTTTTATCTATTGTGCTTGTTGGAAATTCTTGTAATATAACTTGGTGAATACTTGCTTTGTTAGGTACATCCTAGCACGGTTTCTGTATGTCAAGGGTGAACAAGAATACTCCTATTTGTTTTTCAAGTCAAATTCCATCACAGCAGGTACAATGCCATCCTAGTTCTTTATACCTTGATGCATCGTGCCTACGTGTGTTATCAAACATAAGGTAATTGCCCCTTTGAAAATCCCAACTCCTCGACAAGTAATCATCATCATAATCATCATCTCATGTCTTGTTGGAATCTCTTTTTTTCTTCTATCTCTTGCTTTCCACGCTAACATGGTACCATGACATTCAATCATAAATCATCGCTAATGCATCCATCTTGCATCCACAAACCATCTACATATATTATCATATCATATAAGAAACATCGATCATCTCGCATACATTGCATTTCATCATTGCATAATATAGATTGGTTATTCTAGGTATCTCATAAACCATACATTTATTATCCACTGCATAATCATAAAAGCGTCATCATATCATATCATGTACATCCATATCATCCATGCATCATCATATCATCCATTGCATATAAACATCATAATCATCTCATATATATCATCAATAATGTAATTGTCATGGTATAAATCAGGATCAAGTGGGTGTAATATATCAAAATAGGTATGAGGCTACCCATGGATGATGACTTTCTACATCATCAAATCTATCTACATCAAATATTCGAGTTGAACTGATCTTGAATCTCTTTGTCGAGAGATCGACCCTCAAATCAAACCTCTTCGCCCAATCTCTTGAGGGGGCAGTATACCGGCATAATTTTTTTGGGTAATGGTGGGGCATCCGAAAAAAATCAGAGATTTTTTTACTTTTGATCATGGCAAGATTATTCTTTGAACCAATGCAACAAGTACGTTGCCTCAAAGAGGGGAAAAATGTAGACATAGAAAATATACATATTGATATTGCACACTCGATCCTGATCTACTAACATTGTTTCATCCTGAATTGTCCCTCAGTCTAACCATTTAATCGAATAGCCTTATTTGATTAAATTCATCATAATTCTCCTTTTAATTAAATAAATCCCTCAATTTAATTAAAAATCATTTTCTCTATGTAATTAGCTAGGTCATTTCATCTTCCTATCTTTATTTAATTAAATTAACCATATTATTTGATTAAATCTCTAAATTTCATCTAATTAAATTAAATAAATCAAACATTTATCTAATTTAATCCAACATCATCCCTCTTTAGTTAAATAAATCAAAATATCTATTTAATTAAATCTAAATCATTATTCCTCACTTTTTGATTTAAATTAATCCAAAAATCTAAATCTAAATGGTCAAATCAGCTAATCCCTCATTAAATTAGTCAAATCTTGATTAATTTAATCCTAATCACTCCAATCCTCTAGATTTTGAAACTTGCACAATTAAATCATTTATTTGATTTAATAATCCTCTATTTACTTTCAAAATGGCATCAAAAAGGGAATATTCCTCCAAGTTTGAAATCTTCCCCCAAAATCACTTGTCCATCCAACAAAGCATTTAAAGGTCTTACATTGTCTCTTACATGTCTCCCACTTGACATTTAACTCATCTTTCATCCCCCGTAAACATGTCATCTCATCAAATTCAAATTTCAAACTTGCACATTGATCAAAATGTGCTCAAGCTTCCTCCATTCACATGTTGACAAGTGGCACCTGTAATGCCCCATCTTAATAACCTAAGAATGTTGCAATTGTGTATAAAAGTGTAATAATTTTTTTTTAAAGTATTAATATTAATTTAATTAGTTGCATACATTCGTTAAGTTACTAGACGTTACACTACTTTGAGTTTCCATAAGTGACTTAAGTATTTCGCATTGCACATATTAATTTATAACATAAAGATAAACATTGCATAATCACTGAATTTCATTCAAGATAATATAAGGTACAAACATGTTTCATTCATTGCATTTGATAGAATATACAATACTCATCCATTTGATGAGGTAGTTCAATAATATTTACAATTACAATTACAAATGTTCACCTCACAACATTTGAGGGATGTTTTTCAAATACAAAATTTTACAATATACAATGTTGAAATAAACATAAGTTTCCAAGTGTGAGCTCTCCATCCATAAAGCTCTCGATGCCATGATCAAACTAGGGACCCAATGGAGTAAGGTGCACGTTCCACCTAACCATGTGGTACCCGTAGGTCCACCCCCCGTGCTAGGAGATAGTAATAAGATTACCTAGACCTAATCTACTAACCCTAGACACTAGTACAAAACAATCTATTAGTTACATTGCTTCCAAATTTTGACAATTGATTATACCACATACATAGGGTTAACTGTTATTCTAGGTGGAGTGTCATCACAAAGTTGCAAAGGTTACCCTGGTATTTCTTCCTAGGTTCCGGCCCCTAATCCTTGGGTTACCCTGGTAACCTCTTACGAAACCCGACCCCTATTGCATACTATTGTGGAATCGAATGTCTTTTAAAGGAACAAGACACCGATTTTCCATTCCAGGCCTTCTCAACTTATACTCATGACTGAAGTAGCTCAAGAGTCATAAGAGAGGCATAAGCATCTTGTTAAGTGTTTTATTCTATCTACTGTGTCATTTAGTTATCACTGAGTTACTAACTACTTGTAAGTTACCCTAACACCACTTTGTGTGTCGGCCCTTACAAATAGCCACTCCCCTAAACATAACAAGGATTTCTAAGTTCTCTAACTAAGGTTTACAAAGTGTACATATAACCAAAATCAATATAAAAGACCAATCACGTTAAAACGATCAACATTCAATGTTCATAACACAGGTGTCAAACCACCAAACAAAGCCATGTACACATCCTTAGTGAACACAAGAAACTTAACTTAACAATCATAATCCCCATTTAATAATCGGTCTGGAAGACTTATACAATTAAAGCATTTCCCATTTGCCTCAATTAAATAACACAATTTAACGCAAATAAGGAAAAATAAACACCTACTATTCGGATCTACTAAATCCAATCATTCATTAAATTGAGAAATTAATCTTCTAAGATTTAATTCATTTTCCATGCATTTACGAAAATTAGATCTACAATTTGCCCAATTTCATATCTATAAATTATATAACTCCAAAAAAACAATTTATTCTTAAAAACAAATATCTAATTCATTTAAAATATCTAAATCTAGATATTTAATAATTAATTATTAAAATATCTAAATCTAAATGTTTAATAAATTAACTCTTTTAAACATCCCATTTAAATATAATAATATTTTTTTTAAATAATATTAAATATTTATTTTAATCTAATATATATATATAAATATAAACATATATATACATAAATATAATATAATAATTATATTTATTAATTTCAAAATTCATACATACATATAAATCAAATTTAACAAATAATTCATAAAAATCCGCATTATAAATATAAAAATCAAATTAATAAATATCACATAAAATTCGCATTTTAAACTTTGTTTTTTTAAATTACATATAGTGTATGGTAGGCTCCCGCGGGCCTCCCTGTGGGAGGATGCAGTAGCTAGGGAAGCCGCGGCCTCCCTATGGGGAGGATGCGGCCCCCTGCCAGGGCTGGGCCCTCACAAAAGGAAAATTGGGGAGGGTTTTGGCCCTCCCCAAAAACTATATATTTTTTAAATTTATTTCTTTTTAAAAAGAATCCGAACCCTAGCCTACGGATTTTTAATCCGCCATAATAAATTTTTTTTTTTAAAATACATTTCCAGAATTCGCCCGTACGGTGGATAAATTAAAATGAAACTTCCAGAATTTTTATAAATATTATGACAAATTTCGTATGGAAATAATTATTTCCATACGGCAATTTTGTATGAACTTTTACATAAAAATTACACAACAATACATTTATATATAAATATGTATATATAAATATATTTAAAAAAAAAATATATCACAAGAACTTTCAAATCTAGAGATTATTTTCTGATGTAAAATTTTCTTACAACAAATTGAGAAAATTATCATTATACAGGGCTATTTTTTTTTAAGAATTTTAACAATAATCATTCACTAAAAAGTCAATTTCCCCAATTTCTTTTCTAAAATATTCACAGGGATTTTCTAAAAGAATCTTATCTAAATTCTTGAAAATTTTAACAAACAAATAACAATTAACAACAAAATATTTTCCATAAACAATAGCCAAGAAGTTGGGATTTATACAACCAGATTTTCTTTTCAATAACCAAGAAACTAAATAACAAGAAAAATACCTGTAACACCTTGTTGTCTGTAACTTGTGATATAGCTGTAGAAAAGAGAATCCTCTATTGCCCATAAAGACACAATCCTCCAATGATTCTTCTACCAAAACAAAAGCACTTCCCACTAAGAAATCTACCACAAAGAAATTCAACCAAATACAGAGAGATAACAATTTCTAAGAATGAATGATTTTTACACAGAGATTTTTTTTTTTTTTGCAAAAGCTCTGGTAATTTCCCCGTGAGGAAATTGAATAACCACTGTGTTTTTCCCGAGATCCAAAATATCCTCCGTAACCAATTTTTCCCCAACAATATTCAATTAAAGCACTGGCACACATGTCAAGAAGTGGTTGCAAAAATATCTTCTCCACTTCTCGGCAATCTTGCCAATTCAAATTTGCATGCTAATATTTATTTTATTTTAAATTTAAAAATCAATTTTTCAATTGCATGCATTTTATTTTTTTATTAATTTTCTAATTTTCAAATACAATATAATTTACACACTTATTAATTTAATTTAATTAATTAATTAATTTAATTAATTTAGTTTAATCTTTTATGATCAACCATTTAACCAAATAAGCTAATTAATGAATTAAATTATCAAGCAAGTAATTTCTTCCACATTTAAACATTAATTTAAATACCAATAATTTAAAGCACAAAAAACAACATTAAAATTTAACCAAATTTACCTTCCAAGTAATTTATCCAAATAGAAAATGACATACAATCCTAATGACTCTGAACTAAACAGACGATGTACTAAGACTGGGATTAAAGATTAGACTAGGGTGAACCAAACTACTATCTCCCGATCAACGTATCCGTTGAGTCTTGACACGCTCAGACCTGAGTACCCAGGTGGAGTCGGTGTCATGTACCTGCAATTCCTGCAACCAAGCAAATAACGTGCATACATATATATATATATATATATATATATATATATATATATATATAAATAAAGCATTAAACAAACACACCATGCAGAGAAAATCATAGATATCACAGGGCACTCACAAGCGAGTGATGCGATTCCGTTTTCCACACCAATACACTTCACATCAAGCTGATGAAATAAATAGCTGTTAGTCCATCATAAACATGTACATAGCAATGACCAACTGAAAGTAACTTCTAAACTATATCAAATCATGTCTAAAATCAATAATCACCAAACAATGTATCATCATGTCACAGAATAAATCCACTATCACTCAAAACCAACGATCAAAATATCCAAACGAGGTATCATAATCTAACAGTGTGAAAACATAACAACAGAAAGCATAAACATAAATGGAGGGGTACTACATCCTCCCCCCTAGGATCAGGCTTACTCTTGGAAGCCTGCTAGTAGCAAACAAATAACACATACACATCTAAAACAGGTCCTTTCAAGAAATGAAAGACTAGCCACTAAGATCCCTTTGAACCAGTATTCAGTCAACGTCTTGACCCCTGAGGATCAACTCCCGATGTAGAAGGATGTGCATGGTTCCCAAAGAACGATGCTGGTCCTCCATCAAGAACCTCTCCAACTGCACCTTGTTGCTCATCCTGGTGGTTACCCACCAAAGTAAACACCCTATGTGACCTACCTGCATCTCCCACCGTAGGCTCTGAAACTGTAGGTCAAGGCCCAAAACCTGTAGAACCTCTCATCGGACACTGCCTAGCTATGTGTCCCTATTGCCCACGTGAGAAACAACCTGTACCTGTGCCTCTACCGAATCCTCTGCCACCCGAAGGTGCATTGGATTGCTGGAAACTACCCCTACTGACAGTAGGCTGCACACTCTGAGGGCTATTACCTTGCTGTGGTTGTGGGCTAATATTCTTTTGATTTGTTCATTGTTGTTGCTGCCCACCCTTTTTGGGTGTCTGTTGGTTCCTAGAGAAACCACCTGTCTGTGCATGTCCACCTCATGGACTAAAACCTGCTGCAGGAGCACTCCCAATCTGCACTCATATGTGCCCACCTAAAGCCATAATAAGGTTCTCCTCTACAATGCGAGCCTTCTCCATCGCTACTTCCATAGTCTTTGGCTCAAAGACTCGGACACCACCACTGATGCGAGCATTTAAACCCCTGATAAAATGTTGTACTAGCATAGGCTCATCATCACCAATACCAACATACTGCTTGAGTTCGTAAAACCTACGTTCATATTGCTCTACAAAAAGAGCCAATTGACGTAGATCATGGAACTCATCAGCCCTACACTGCCTCCAATGTTTTGAAAGGAACCGAGCTCTAAACCTCTCAAAAAACATCTCCCAAGATACAGAACCAATATCTATATGGAGCTTCTGCTCCTCAAGGGCCATCAAGTAGAGGTGAATCCTCTCAAGTGCATAATAGCACATCTAGCACGGGTATTGCTATCGTAAGGGTGCATGGCAAAGAATCTACCCAAATCCAGTAACCAGGTCTCAGCCTCTACACCACCTCCTAAACCATCAAAGGTAGGAGGGCCTTCCCTCAGTAAATGTCTCATGTGTCCTGCAGTAATAGAATCCTGATGTGTTGTGTCATCTACTCTCCTAGGAGATCTATCTCTCTCTCTGACAACCTCCTACTCAACTTCCTGTCTAGGTCCAAGTCGAGCTAGGACCTCCTCTAATAAATGACGTATTTGTAAACCCTCTACTCCTGACAGTTCAAAATTATGTCCCTCATTTCTCTGACCCAACTGTTCTGCCCGATCACTGTGGTGAGGGCTAGGAGGGAGAGTAACCTGAGGGATTGGCCCTCGGCCTCCACCTCGACCTCTACCATGACCTCTTCCTCCTCGCCTAGGCATGTTTCCTACACATAACAATAATGAGTCTTAGATACTATTCAACCAAGGTTATCAATTGCGACACTATGTACTAGGTCAACCTAATGGGCTCGTGATTACCCAGAGCGTCCAGTGTTTGTAACCTTGGCTCTGATACCAATCTGTAATGCCCCATCTTAACAACCTAAGAATGTTGCAATTGTGTATAAAAGTGTAATAATTATTTTTAAAGTATTAATATTAAGTTAATTAGTTGCATACATTAGTTAAGTTACTAGACGTTACACTACTTTGAGTTTCCATAAGTGACTTAAGTATTTCGCATTGCACATATTAATATATAACATAAAGATAAACATTGCATAATCACTGAATTTCATTCAAGATAATATAAGGTACAAACATGTTTCATTCATTGCATTTGATAGAATATACAATACTCATCCATTTGATGAGGTAGTTCAATAATATTTACAATTACAATTACAAATGTTCACCTCACAACATTTGAGGGATGTTTTTCAAATACAAAATTTTACAATATACAATGTTGAAATAAACATAAGTTTCCAAGTGTGAGCTCTCCATCCATAAAGCTCTCGATGCCATGATCAAACTGGGGACCCAACGGAGTAAGGTGGACATTCCACCCAACCATGTGGTACCCGTAGGTCCACCCCCCGTGCTAGGAGATAGTAATAAGATTACCTAGACCTAATCTACTAACCCTAGACACTAGTACAAAACAATCTATTGGTTACATTACTTCCAGATTTTGACAATTGATTATACCACATACATAGGGTTAACTGTTATTCTAGGTGGAGTGTCATCACAAAGTTGCAAAGGTTACCCTGGTGTTTCTCCCTAGGTTCCGGCCCCCAATCCTTGGGTTACCCTGGTAACCTCTTACGAAACCCGACCCCTATTGCATACTATTGTGGAATCGAATGTCTTTTAAAGGAACAAGACACCGATTTGCCATTCCAGGCCTTCTCAACTTATACTCATGACTGAAGTAGCTCAAGAGTCATAAGAGAGGCATAAGCATCTTGTTAAGTGTTTTATTCTATCTATTGTGCCATTTAGTTATCACTGAGTTACTAACTACTTGTAAGTTACCCTAACACCACTTTGTGTGTCGGCCCTTACAAATAGCCACTCCCGTAAACATAACAAGGATTTCTAAGTTCTCTGACTAAGGTTTACAAAGTGTACATATAACCAAAATCAATATAAAAGACCAATCACATTAAAACGAGCAACATTCAATGTTCATAACACAGGTGTCAAACCACCAAACAAAGCCATGTACACATCCTTAGTTAACACAAGAAACTTAACTTAACAATCACAATCCCCATTTAATAATCGGTTTGGAAGACTTATACAATTAAAGCATTTCCCGTTTGCCCCAATTAAATAACACAATTTAACGCAAATAAGGAAAAATAAACACCTACTATTCAGATCTACTAAATCCAATCATTCATTAAATTGAGAAATTAATCTTCTAAGATTTAATTCATTTTCCATGCATTTACGAAAATCAGATCTACAATTTGCCCAATTTCATATCTATAAATTATATAACTCCAAAATAACAATCTATTCTTAAAAACAAATATCTAATTCATTTAAAATATCTAAATCTAGGTATTTAATAATTAATTATTAAAATATCTAAATCTAAATGTTTAATAAATTAATTATTTTAAACATCCCATTTAAATATAATAATTTTTTTTTTAAATAATATTAAATATTTATTTTAATCTAATATATATATATATAAATATAAACATATATATACATAAATATAATATAATAATTATATTTATTAATTTCAAAATTCATACATACATATAAATCGAATTTAACAAATAATTCATAAAAATCCGCATTATAAATATAAAAATCGAATTAATAAATATCACATAAAATTCGCATTTTAAACTTTGTTTTTTTAAAATTACATATAGTGTATGGTAGGCTCCCGCGGGCCTCCCTGTGGGAGGATGCAGTAGCTAGGGAAGCCGCGGCCTCCCTATGGGGAGGACGCGGCCCCCTGCCAGGGCTGGGCCCTCACAAAAGGAAAATTGGGGAGGGTTTTGGCCCTCCCCAAAAACTATATATTTTTTTAATTTATTTCTTTTTAAAAAGAATCCGAACCCTAGCCTATGGATTTTTAATCCGCCATAATAAATTTTTTTTTTTAAAATACATTTCCAGAATTCGCCCGTACGGTGGATAAATTAAAACGAAACTTCCAGAATTTTTATAAATATTATGATGAATTTCGTTTGGAAATAATTATTTTCGTATGACAATTTTGTATGAACTTTTACATAAAAATTACACAGCAATACATTCATATATAAATATGTATATATAAATATATTTAAAAAAAATATATCACAAGAACTTTCAAATCCAGAGATTATTTTCTGATGTAAAATTTTCTTATAGCAAATTGAGAAAATTATCATTATACAGGGCTATTTTTTTTTAAGAATTTTAACAATAATCATTCACTAAAAAGTCAATTTCCCCAATTTCTTTTCTAAAATATTCACAGGGATTTTCTAAAAGAATATTATCTATATTCTTGAAAATTTTAACAAACAAATAACAATTAACAACAAAAGATTTTCCATAAACAATAGCCAAGAAGTTGGGATTTATACAACCAAATTTTCTTTTCAATAACCAAGAAACTAAATAACAAGAAAAATACCTGTAACACCTTGTTGTCTGTAACTTGTGATATAGCTGTAGAAAAGAGAATCCTCTGTTGCCCATAAAGACACAATCCTCCAATGATTCTTCTACCAAAACAAAAGCACTTCCCACTAAGAAATCTACCACAAAGAAATTCAACCAAATACAGAGAGATAACAATTTCTAAGAATGAATGATTTTTACATAGAGATTTTTTTTTTTTTTTGCAAAAGCTCTGGTAATTTCTCCGTGAGGAAATTGAATAACCCCTGTGTTTTTCCCGAGATCCAAAATATCCTCCGTAACTAATTTTTCCCCAACAATTTTCAATTAAAGCACTGGCACACATGTCGAGAAGTTGCAAAAATATCTTCTCCACTTCTCGGCAATCTTTCCAATTCAAATTTACATGCTAATATTTATTTTATTTTAAATTTAAAAATCAATTTTTCAATTGCATGCATTTTATTTTTTTATTAATTTTCTAATTTTCAAATACAATATAATTTACACACTTATTAATTTAATTTAATTAATTAATTTATTTAATTAAATTAGTTTAATCTTTTAAGATCAACCATTTAACCAAATAAGCTAATTAATGAATTAAATTATCAAGCAAGTAATTTCTTCCACATTTAAACATTAATTTAAATACCAATAATTTAAAGTACAAAAACCAACATTAAAATTTAACCAAATTTACCTTCCAAGCAATTTATCCAAATAGAAAATGACATACAATCCTAATGACTCTGAACTAAACAGCCGATGTACTAAGACTAGGATTAAAGATTAGACTAGGGTGAACCAAACTTCTATCTCCCGATCAACGTATCCATTGAGTCTTGACATGTTCAAACCTGAGTACCCAGGTGGAGTCGGTGTCATGTACCTGCAATTCCTGCAACCAAGCAAATAATGTGCATACATATATATATATATATATATATATATATATATAAAGCATTAAACAGACACACCGTGCGGAGAAAATCATAGATATCACAAGGCACTCGCAAGCGAGTGATGCGATTCCATTCTCCACACCAATACACTTCACATCAGACTGACGAAATAAATAGCTGTTAGTCTATCATAAACATGTACATAGCAATGACCAACTGAAAGTAAGTTCTAAACTATATCAAATCATGTCTAAAATCAATAATCACCAAACAATGTATCATCATGTCACAGAATAAATCCACTATCACTCAAAACCAATGATCAAAATATCCAAATGAGGTATCATAATCTAACAGTGTGAAAACATAACAACAGAAAGCATAAACATAAATGGAGGGGTACTACAGCACCTTTCCATTGATTGAATGTTAGTCCCACATTGCTCTATTGTGATCATCTCTTCAACTTAGCATTCTATAAATAAGAGGCTAATCTTCGCATCTCATCATCCACAATTTGAGTAAACTTACTATGCTCAAATCTTTAGCAATATTCATCCTTACTTTTGAATCCATAGCTAGGTTATGCAGGTTTTTCATCATGGAGCACACTTGAATCTTCAACAAAGTGGATCACCATCACCATTCATCATAAAAGCTTGCAAATGAGTTGGGAAAGGGCCAATTTCCACATCAAATTGGCACAAACTCCCCCATAAGATCAAGAGCTTGCATATTCTCAATATGATTTAGCTTATTTTCATCTTCTTTCATTGTGTTCTTGTTTTATTTCTATTTTGAATATGGTTAAATGAATTTTATGGGGAACCTATATTCTAACTTGAATTTTATCTTATTAATGTGTTCATTTGTTGTGTTCTTGTAGGTATAGGATCTAGGTTCACAGATACCTTGTTATTGTAACAATTCAAGAGATGTTAAATGAGGAGTATGAGACATTTCAAACAAATTTGAGTTAATTTCTTGTGTTTAGTTTTGAGTTTCATAAATGTGTTGTGAGTTTGAGAATAAGAGTTGAGTTTCTATTACATCACACCTCCTACTACTATTGAGGTGATGTTTCCTAATCCTCTTGTGTCACTTTTGGTTTACCCTCCCTCTTTAGTCCCCTCCTAGTTTCTTAGGGGTTAATATTAGTGTGCCTACTCCAATTTGCATGGTGACTTCTCAACAAATCTATGTTATTCTTTAGGAATTTCTCTCATGTGTTGTCACCTGTTATGGCCTCAAAGAGGGTTCCTTCTCCCTATTCTCCTAATTATATATGATAATAGTGATTTATCTTGGACTATTGTACAATGAGGGAATCAAAGTCTTCTAAATTATGTTTCATTGTCTCATGTGTGGGTTAGGAGTGTGCATCTTACTAGGTTGTGTTTTGGAATTGTGTAGTTCATTTTATTTATTTATATTGGTATCTTTGTTGCAATTGTGTTTTTTATCAAGTATTGTTCACTAACTTATTTATATAAGAGTTGGGATATTTGAAAAAACTATTTTATTAATTAAGAAACTATGAAATTTAATTAGATAAAATTAAATTATACTTTAACTAAACTTTAGTTCACCATACTAAATATTTCATTATGATGAATAACTAGTTCATTTAAAAAAATTACTTAAGTAAAATAATGCAACCAACCTTTTCATACTAATATATAATTTTATTTTTAAAATACAATCATTAAATATTCATAGCTCCACATTTGTGATGTAGGAAAAGGGGATCTAGATTTTAAATTACACCTTCTCCTATATCAAAATGGATGGAACAAAAAATGATCTCAACATTCACTTGACTATTATTCTCAATGGAAGAGCCAAAATAGTGGATCAGGGTTTTGGTTCTTTGTTTGGGGGATGAATTGATATTGGCTAATTGACTATTGATTGACTTAATTTGATAATGTAAACATGTACCTAGTTCAACTATGAAAATGCAACAAATTGTTATAATTTTAGAAAAAATCAAAATAAAAAACCAAAAATAGAGTACATAGTAGTAGACTGCAAACACAAGGGAACTTGACATGTAAATTTGATCTTGATCTGGTTGGATAGGTGTGTTGGCACCATAGAATTGAGAATGTAGACCTCCAAAAACAAAATTTATATCTCAGTTGGTCTCTATCTATAGGCTATTCCTTTCTATAATCAATGTTGAAACTTTTTTCTTGATAAATTCCACCTTCCCTAATTATTTGACATATGGGGCTTGAATGATTGAATGTGCAATTAGGTCTTCAATCCTCTCCCAAATTTTCTTTAAATCTATAACCTACACACAAGAGAGGAAGGAAAATATTTTTCCATATAGGGGCTTGCCTAAGTCAAACCTTTTTTTGGCATTTCTACCTCCACAATGGCTATGATGATGTAAAAGAGTGCTTACCATTAGTCTAGTAGAGGAAAATGGACAAATGAATGATAAATTAACATGTGCTACAACTTACCACTTAGATATGCATTCCATGATGAACTAAAGCTATTATATTCATCACCTTCAAAGAGAATTGGATGCTTCATTTGAAGTCCTACAAGTGTTAGCACTCACAAAAAAATGGACATGAAACATAAATAAACTCACATGAAATTCTAATGCATTTCTAACATGATGCTTGACTAAAATAATGTTGCAATAATTTTTCTAATTTTTCTCTTAGCTATTTTTGAGGATGCTCAATTGTCCTCTAAATTTCCTTAGGATTCATTAGCTCTCTTTTGTTAGCATTTCAAATGGTGAAAAAGACTTGTATTTCTATGCACTTAATTACCAACAACTGAAAATTGAACTTAAATTTCTAAATTTTAAAATACTAACACTGACATATTTTAATTGGCACAAAATAGGCTAGATAGGGGCACTAGCACACTAGTCTAGACCCTTTTTTGGGCCTTGAGTGTCGTTGAATAATTAATAATCGATAATCCTCAATTCAACTCTGAATTTCTAGATATGATTATAAAACATTAAAATTAAAAGAATAGTTAGGTCTAAGCACATGGAGGGGAGCTAAACCTAGTGTGAAATTTTCAAGGGTGATAACATTAAACATAATTTTTGAGTTAAACGTAAGTATAAAGTAAAAGGTAAATTTAACAAATGCAAATGACTTGACCACAATTTATGAGTTTTCATAATAAATGGATTCTAGACTCGTCATTGATTTGGATCTAGGTTAACATAGAGACTCACAATAGATAAGAAGGGTGGGATGGCTAAATAGAATCCATGTCAAATTCTCTACATACCAACAATTCATATATTACTTATAAATTTCCTACACATTTAGGTTAAACTTCAAGAATACTTAATTTTGTACATAATAATAGGCAAAGTAACATAATCTAGCCAGTGTAGTATAAGTCATAACATAATATTAGATCATCACATCGACTATAAATCATCTATTATTAACATGATCTAGGCACGATATACATAACTAACAATCACACATAACTTTGATAAAACATATGCAACTAATAATGCATAGTCAAAAATATAATATTACATAAATTCATCAGAAACACTTCAAGTTTCATATAAACATTTAACATTAAACATCTAGATATACCATAAAGAAACCTTGATGGTACAAAAACCTCATCATCAAGTTTAGTGCAACAAATTATAACACATGAATCACATATTGCATTGATAGAATACTCCAAAATATATCATATGAATAAAAGATAACATGATGAAAACACAAGAGTGGGCATTATATAGATTTCCATAACATAGACGAGCGGCTAAAATCATGAACCTAATATAACCACTCTATTTTGTAGTTAATATAGATAGTGCATTTTGATTCTATTTTAGAAACAAGAAAATGAATAAAAAAATTAGCAGTCTTCCACAATAAATAACCATAGGATAAAGGAACGCAACCACTATGATAAAGGACAGTCACATATTATTAAATAAGAGATCATGGTCACAAACATGTAATATGAAAACTATTGAATAAATCCATTTAATGTCTCCACTATTCTACCATAATTTACCATACTATTTCCTATAATAACAAACTAGATCCACAAAAAAGTCTCACACATAAAATTATTAATAACTAGATAATTCCTTCCAATGTATTCACACAATCTTGACATGCTAATAAATCAAGAATGTAGGAATAAATAGAATTAAATCACCATGGATCCATGACATGTAAGTACATGCAACTACATAAATTCCATGCAATTACATCTAAAAACAACATGGAAGTATAATAAAGTTTCATGCAAGAACATGTAAACCAAAAAACTAACCTTGTGATACCAAATATTAGGAATATCTACAAACCCCTTGTAAATTAAATAAAATGAAATGTAATTGCTAATAATTCTAGGAATTTCTATTTTAATGATTTAAGGAGATTAATACACTAATTAGATCTATTAAAAAAAAATCTAAAAGAATTTTGGTATGTATTTACAATACATATAAATGAAAGAATAAGAGAAATCGAAGGGAAATCAATAATATGAAACCTATTACACTATAATATTAGGATCTTGTCTCCATGAATATTCATGTAGCCTTTATTTGGTATAAATTTAGTAGCATGAACCTATAAAAAAACCTCTCTTAGATGATCTATCCCATGCCTCAAAATATAGATCAACGAGGCCAAGAAAAAAAACAAGGTATTTTCATGGACCAAACCAAGGTCCAAAAATACCATGGTATTAATTCTCATGGATTCATCTAGGAATAGAAAATGACTCTTAAACAAGAATATTTGACCTTCGTTATTGAAGTTGACATATGTAGCTCCTAAGAACTCCCCCATGAAGCAATAATTACATTACATAAATAATTAATAATTGAAAATTATTAGATAATTCTAGTATGAAATCCCCTCATCAATTCTCTTATGCATCATAACCATTATCTTTATCATAAATGTTGCTACATAGATCATTCATGACACAATATTATTTTATAAAATTATGTATACATGTAAATCCCAAAATAAAAAATAAGTTACAAATAGAATAATGGCCAAGAAATAATATGTAAATCTATTTTAATTATGAAACACTAAATAATAAATATTATAATAATTCAAACATTAAGACTTTCAAGGTATATGAAACACCTAATACAAATAGTTGAAAGCCAAAACAATACACAAACTAGTATTATCCCTTAATTTTATAGTGTAGGCTCTATCTAATTTTTATTGTGATAGCAATACCAATGCCAAAATTATTTGATATTATCTGTGCTATTCATGTATATGCCTAGAATATCTATATCAAGGTCAATGACATCATTTAAACATTGGCCCCAAGATGTATATATAGAGGAATTCAAGCATAAGCTCTCCATTATACCAACTAATTAACTAACCAATATAAGGATCACAAACATAAGGAAGGAAATGGAGGGGCATTACTATGAAATCTAAAGATACAAAAATCAAAGAATATAGATCCCAACTAATATTATTGTAATGGATTATTACAACTGTATTGGGTCATATTGACTATCTATTGATTCATGGCCTACCATCCCCTTTTTCTGAGAGAATAAAAGTTTCCTTAAATAAAAAATTATATGATTAATGAGGAGAAGAAATATGAGTCTACATTCCAAGATTGAACTCTAGAAACAACTATAGAAGAATCCTAAAAATTTATCAAGTCACTTACAAATTTGGAAGTCCAAGAAAAAAATATGGTATCAAAATATGAGACACTTATGATTATTTATTAGAACTTGAACATAGATTTTTACTATAAATTTGTTTTAAATATTAATTGAGGGAGATTAAGACTACTTTTGATAGTGTTTTATTGTAGGGGAACTTTGTGATTATGTATGTTTGGTTCATCCATTTTTTCAATCAAAAAGTCCCTTATGAGCCACTAAGCACTATAGTACAATAAATCATATATTTATTTTTTAGTTTTGACATATTTTAGTGTATGTGACCATCTTTCTCATTCTTTATTTTTTTATATGTAAGAAGTTATTTCTATAAAATCTACTCATTCAATATTGATCTCATTGATTTAATATCTTGTAGGTAGTTAATATTTTTTTCTTTTCATGGAAAGAGTTTATGCTAATTATCCTTCTCAATGGTTTAATATTTTGTAGGGGGTATCAAGAAAAGAAAGGGTTCATTGGCCTTGACTTACACAATTGGTTGGTTTTGTTTACTGATGGAACCTCCTCAACAAATTTTTCAACACATCATGCCAAGGTTATCAACTAATATGATGGAAATTTGATTATTAGAAAAATGTAGTAGTGAATAAGTTATTATTTTAGCAATTATATTTACCAAACATTAAACATTAAAATATAATAGCTCATAGGAGTCAATGGGAGAAGAAGGGGAATAGTGATGAATTTTTCGTAATCTTCTAATGAACCATCATCAATGGCTAGGCAACCAAAACTTTCGTGCTTTCCCTCTTAAGCTCATCTATAAACAACTCTTACCCTCCATTTTCCTATCTTCTCGTCTTAACCTTAAATGGCATTGCAAGTTCTCCCAGTCTAAGTGGAACAAGTTGAGTGCTCGTATTTGGAACTCTAAAGCTGATGCCCAAGCTCAATTAATAGCCTGGAAAATTCTTCATGTCAAATTACTGATTGGTGAACGCCTTTTCTTCATCTCCCCATCATTATCTTGCCCTTTCTGTGCTAAAAAAGAGATAATTAAACATGCTTTCTAGTCTTTTCCTCATGCCCAACGTCTTTGGAAGCATCTCTTCTCTAATCTTCTGGCTCTTTGTCCTAAGGTGTGGTCTTGGAAAGCTGCACTTCTTGGCCTCTCTTCGCAACATAATGTTGTGACTCAAACCTTTAGACACATTGTCTTAAAGCACATCTGGAAAATTCGTTGTTCTACGACCTTCTCTCTTACGTTCTATACCCTTCAATTGGAAAGCTTGATGATTTGCACAAGCCTCTCTCCTCATCTCACCCTCTTGTACTCCGTTACCCACAGCAATCAAGATCTCAAGTCCCTGTTGAGTGTTCTCCAATTGCAGTTCAATATGTTCGAGGAAAAAACTGTTGGTCTTAGATGCAACTCGAGGGCCCTTGTTAGAGCTGGAGATTAACACCCTTCTTGCAAGAGTTGGTGGTAGTGGCTGATGTGGTCAGTGGTACTGGAGTAGATGCTGTCCTCATCCTTGTTTTCCACATCCTTTGCTTTGACAGAGATTGGAAATTCTGACAATGTTGCTCTGAAGATTCAACTATTGTGCACTTTCTTGGAGGTGGTGAATTAGGTTGGTCATAGTTTGTTATGAGATTTGTTTTCAGCTGATGATTTTCCTTCAAGCTTTTGTTGATTGAAGGCTGTTGTTCTATTTTTTTGTTGAGGTTGATGGCTGAAAATGTACATGAAATCTATCACAGCTGCAAATTAAAAAGTGAGCTGCTAAGTATACAGGCTACACGAGTTATGCACTATGGAAAAGTATTTTTGCATGTATATGGGCTGTTTGTTCTCATGCTGGTTTCTTCTTGGTTTGGGTTTTGTTGTGCTGTTGGTTAATAGGAGGTGGTTTTTGCTGGAGGTACCTTCCCAGCAAACTCCTATTTCTTTGTATTTTTTACTTGTATTTTTTCTTTGTTAATAAAAGCTTTTATTCCAATAAAAAAAAAAAGGTACATTAGAGTGATATGGAGCATAATTCATGAAATTTACTTGTATGCTAAGGAATAATCAAATATGGAGGTTGAGGTTCAAGTAGATTTTAAGGATAAAGCACTATTCAATTGATTCAAAGATCACCCACTCTTTATTGAATTGGGACATGTGACCATTTTATTCTAAAAAGTGAGGATATCTAGTCATTATTGTAGTGAATGTGAGCAAACACAAATAGTTGTGTGTGTACTTTTAGGGATAAATTTTTAACCTCACATAAATAATAAAGATGAAATTTGGAGTGAATGATCGAATATTTATTTCTATTATTCTTGTAGTATTATTGTCTCTCTCTTTTATATTTAAATAAGATCTTCTTTCTCATATTTTCAATATGTTTTGGCATAATCATTTTAAGTAGTGTGCCTTTTTAATAAACATGTTTCACATTTTTTTCATCTATTATCCTTATAATTGAAACTTGTGCATGTTTCCAAGGCTTCAATGATTTACATGTATATAGATTTGTATCCTTCCAAGAATAATAATATAAAAAAATTTGAGTACTCTATTTCAATCTTTTTCTTCTTTTTTTTGTATGAATGAATGTATGTTTTCTATATTACTATAAATATGTCTATTGACTATTTATTCATTTTCCACAATACTCCAAATAATAGATAGTGAACATCTTAATATTGGCACTTCACTCTTCTTACATTAAAATTTCACCTCCATACATGATATTTATTTTCTCTTTTCTTGATATTTCCATTATAATTAGTTATAGATAAACTCATTGATGATATTATAAGGAGACAAACATCAAATATTGAATGTGTTATGCAGATGAAATACTACATTTAAAAGTATCATTATTAAAATCTACACACAATTTTGGTATATAGTACACCTATATTAAGAATTAGGTAGCTATAATATCTTAGTGAAAACACATACCATCCAAAGATATCTAGCCAAAATATTCAAAATTTTAATCCAAATCTTGATAATCTTTTGAGATGTATAGAGGGAAAACCCACGTAATGAGACTTTATGCTAGATAAATAGAGTTTACAAATAATAATTCAATAAGCATGTTAACTATATGGGCACCATTCCAAGTGTTGTACAGAAAATATCAAAAAGGGTTTTGTATGCATTTTAAGATTAAGTTTTTTAAAATGTATTAGTTAGAGGATAAATAATTCACACAAAATGAAATATTTCCATGTATAAGTCAAAAATTAAGTAAAAGAGACCACCACAAGATATAAAATACATGTACATGAGAATTATAAATAACATAATTAATATGAGGGTTAGTTGGTCATGGAATACTTAACAAAAGAAAGGTTATCATGTCGAAAATATAAAAAACTAAAGCTTGCCTAAATTTTGTTCATATTTTAGTAAATATATACAAGATCAAGTTGCTAGAATGGATGGGGGTGCTACCACAATAATAGGTTACATTTTTTGGGACATCCTGATTTTTGTTGAAATCACATTTTTCTAGAAAGTATAATTAATTAAGCATTTAAAGGTTCAATTTAAATGATTCTAATTGAAGAGGGTTTGATCAAACCCCCTTAGATAAAACCCCCTTGGATAGAACCTCGCTAGTTTTAAACCATACCTGTAATGGAGTCTCCTCTACACCCATCAAAATGCTAATAACAAACCATTTTTTATTACCTTTTTTGGATAAAATGAATTCATTTAAAATTTATGTTTTATAAGTATGTAGTCCTTATTATAAGCTTCCCAAAAAGTATAACTTTAAATATATTTAATTTGATTATTATATTTATTTTGTATTTCTTATGAATGTAGGTATTTCATCGAAAATAAAGCTCTTTGTTCTACACATCTGAAAAAATAATAGATTACCAATTTTTTTTGAAAAATATCTATGCTCTTGGTATTGATGTCTTTGATCCAACAAAAAATAAACTGAATTTTGATACATACAATAAAAGTTATGTGTTATACAATAAACCTATGTTTAAATTGTAATTGGTTTGAATTCAAAGTTTAATTAAGAAAAAAATTCAATAAAACAAAATGAAACCAAATGAAGGATCTAGATATCATAGTTACAAATATAAATTCAAAAAACAAGAATTTTATTCTTCATAGAAAAAAAATTATGTGTTACATAGTAAACAACACTCTTTAAAAATGTTGTTTACTGTTAAAAACTAGTTATTGAAGGAGATAGAAAAAGAAATACAATTCAATTCCAATTTTTTTAAAAAATATATATTCAAAATCTTCAAGCAAAATGTCAAAAATCACTAGTTTGCATCATCTTCGAATTCACCACTGTTTAGTGGCTATAGGTTTCAAAAAGTGAAGATTTAGTTCAAAATGTTCATTTCAATGTCAAGTTTGGCCAAAAAGTATAACCCACTATTGTGAGATCACCCATGAAAATCTCACTAATATTCAATAATTATATTTTTTTATCATGTACACAATTCTAATAATATAACATAATTCATGTTTAAGAAAAAAAAAAATAGGAGATTATATAGACTATATGCATAGATGTTGCATAGAAGACCTAAAAAAAATATAACTAATATTGAACTTATTCTAAAGATAAATGGTAGCAAAATACTTGTGAAATTTTAAATTAGAAATAGCTTCTCTTATATGGTAGACTCAATTTTTTTTGCATAGTCTTAAGTTTGAGCAAACAACTCAAAATTATTTTACCTATAGTATTTAACATGGGCCATTCAATATTGTCACCCAAAGATATGTATAGCTAGTACGTTATTGTTTTATGTGCATGTTATATTTTTTATTTAAAGATTTATGTTTATGTGAATAATATTTTGTGGTTGCACATCTGTGTTGGTTTATTTTATAAAAAGGTTTTATTAAAGGTTTCTACCCATGAATAGATATATAGCATTCAAAAAATAGCTTTGAAGGTTTTGCATAAGGTTAGATTTTCCACATAGATGAGATTCCTCTATGCACATGTTTTATAGGATACACAATTAATTTATAATCCCACACACATAGTTTGTATCCCTAAAATATTTTTCATGTATATTACTTACCATGTGACAAACATAGTTTGACATTAAATAAGGAGGGAAAATGCATTATGAATCAACAATTGATATTTGTGAAGATGAAATAGTACGATGTAACTTTAAATAACTCAAGGTTTTAAATGGTTTTTTTAGATAGGAAGATGTGTTGAGTGATCATATTGTATTTTATAGATTTTATTTGTATGCCACTAATTCTATGATAAAGGGGATACATCAATAGATCAAACTTATTATATATGAAGCTAGTAAAACAATATTGACAAATAGATAATAAGATTGGCCTAGTGACTTCAATTCATGTTAAGGATTTCAAATTTTGAATATATTATTCATAAAAAAATATTGGTTGGATTTATTGGGTTGGGTAAAGAATCTCAATTTGTATTGAAATCTTTTGTGATGGGTTAGTATGATTCTAATCTATAATATTTCCATAAGTTATTATTATTATTTTTTTATTGTGTAATCTTTGCATCTATTAACATTCTTTTTGTTTGAATAGTTACCAACACTACATCATGGAACAAAAAATCCATAGAAAAGATACCCCATCTATAATATAAAAGGAAATAAGATCATCAAGAATGAAACGATTGGGTACAACAAAGCAAAAAAAACATATTAAATTTTATACTATAGGGTTTGATAGAGGCTAAGGAAAATAGATCATGATAATATATGATAAAATATATAATGTAGGGATCAAAGAGAGATCAAGAAATAAAAGCCTAACTCTAAAATAGACAAATAAAGTCACTTAAGCAAAGAGTGTGTCTAAATATTAATGAGATATTATGTGAAGAATCACCAAAATTAAAATCTATAAACCTAATGTTATAAGGGTTAAATTGTGAGGAAAAACCCCTACTACGTGTAGGAATAATAGGTTCACTATTTTAATGTATATGAAAATAAAATATTCCATTATAGTTTATCAAGAATAATAAATTAACATTAGTAAGCTCTATGCTTTAGAGCTAGGAATGATACTTTATATTGTAAATATACTAAAATTATTGTGATTATTAAATGAATAAAATAAATGTACTTAGCTCTCACTAGACAATGTTATAAATATTACAACAAATGCAAAAAATAAGGTAGCCACTATACTTGGAATCTAGTATCTATTAGATGGTTATATTAGAACAAATAAAGTATTTTTTGGATGTCAAGTCTAATGCTATGACTCTAAAAAACACCCTTTGTATGCAAACCAAGTTTTTCATATGTATAACTATAACATACATATAGTTATAATCCAAGGTCACTAATTTAATCTTGCAAGAATCTATAACTATAAATTATTTGTCTCTACTTATACTTATTTCTAAAGAGGAGTGGAGTCTAAGGACACAATTGAAAAGCTTATTAGAAACATATTGATTATTATTTGGTATCTAAAGGCTAGATAACTTGATAATTTATTATTAATGAATATCAATGTATTTAAACAAAGAAGGTGAGTGGTTGGTGAGCTATTCAGTTAACTGTATATGAGCAGTTCGGTTAATTGTTAGTTATCTATATACACCTGCCACAATGTAATAATACTAACATTCTCCCCCTTATTACATTGTTCCTATAAATATATTCTTGAAATCTTAGAATTCACCATGCTAAGGGATCCCCCTTAAGGATTGCATAACAAAACTTGTTGATTATAAAAAAAGTATACATTCTTGAGAAGATATTCCTTTGAAGAAAAAAATCATGACTAAAATGGAACTCCATCAAGTTGTCTCATGACCCTTAGAAGGGTGTAGTTTTGAGTTGAATTCTTGAGTTATTGGACCACGATTTTCTTGAACTCCTGAATCACTAATTCCTGAAATATTTGACAAAAATCCATATTGAGCTCTAAAAACATAGGGCTCCATCTAGTTCTCTGATGAACCTCATAAGGGTATAATTCTTGATCACAATCTCATAAAATCATTGGACAACAATCCATATTGATTTCAACACCAAATCTCTTAGTTGCCTCCAAAAATTAAACTTCACAATATATGTATTCTTGAAATCCATCAACATCAACAAAGAAAAAAAAGAAAGAAAGCAAAAATGCTTCTCATGTAGAGCACCATCTCAAATCGAGAAGGTGACTTGAGATGATGGAAATTCCTCCATCCTCTAATGTTGCTAGCCTCGAGTATGAGCTTGCTATAGTTTATCCATTTGATGTTTTGGATGAGTCTTTGGAGGCCACATCAGATGCCACAAAGATATCCCCAATCTAAATGACATTTATAATGTTCTTATTTCTAGTGTAATGACACTTGATATAGCCAAAGAAAAATCCCTTCTTTGGATCTAGCTTCTCCAAAAGTAGTTCAAATCTCATCATAATCTCACTCTCTCGAACACCAACAGCAAGAAGATAGATTACTTTGAACTCCATGCTATGCATTTCACTTCTTACAAAGAAAAGATCTCCTTTTCTCACTAGATGATAATCTTTCAACAAATAGGGCTTTAAATAGGCATCAAACAAATTCCTAGTGACACTCTTAATGATATTATCTATAGACACATAAAAATAACCTAGGCCTGCAAGCTTTATTTTTTCGTGACTTACCATATTTCTTCTCAGCATAATTAAAATATTTAATTATGTCCTATGGTCCAAATTCAACTATTAATTAAATAATTCTTAATTGTTTAATTAATTCATATATTTTATTCCTCCTAATTATTTAAATAAATAAATTACATTTATTTATTTATGTCACTAATGTCCTATGTCTCTATAATTAAATAAATTTCTAAATTTATTTAATTATTATTCACTTTATCCTCTTCCTCTACAATTAAATAATTTTCATTAATTATTTAATTGTCCTTTTGTCTTTTCCTCCAAATTTAAATAAAATAATTTATTTAAACTTCCATTCCCATTTTCCCACCAAGTAAATAATTAAAAATCATTATTTACTATCCTGGCCCCGCCTCTTTTGAATTAAATTACTTTTTAATTCAAAAGGTCAACTCAACCTCTTAAATCAAATAATTTTAAATTATTATTCGATTCCCCAACAATCTCTTTTTGTATGCCCAATATCCTATTGTCACACGCATTCTTGTCCATTGATTTAATTTTCCTAAAATTAAATCATAGCCCTCCATTTTGAATTTTACCCTAATTCTTCCCTAACCCTAATTGCTAGTTGTCATATTCAATCTCAACCTTCTGTCATACGGAATTTGTCAACTGTCTATCTTGGACATTCATCCAAAAATTGACTTTTATAAAAAGGCAAGGACAACCTCATTTTGTCACTTCATGCTTACAAATTTCTAAGTACACTTGCAATTTATTGAGTCAAATCCTTCAATATTTTGCTTGGGTCTTTGTCATAGGTCATAGTTGCTCATGAAAATCTAAGGGAAAATACTATTTACAACAAAATGGAGAGGGGAAATGAAGGTGAATCATGGAGTGCATGAAGATTTTTGTGAGATTGTTCATTTGTTTATGCTTTTTATTCCATTGTGCTTCATTGTTAGCTAGGGTTTAGTTTGTTTATGTTGTTTATTGCTAACTTGAATTTTTCCTTGGTTACATTTGGTGAACCCAACGTGAAGGGAAACAATTCTCCAGATTTTGTATGAAATTTTCATTTTTGCAGGTTTTAGGTATGGTTTGACGCAATCACAAAAGCCAGAATGACGCAATCGCCAGCTGAAGATGCAATTTCTTTGCATAAGGGAATATTTTAATTTTGTTTGATTTCTAGTTGTTTCTATTGAATCTTGGTCACTTAGCTTTCAGGTTTTGTTATTCTAACCCTAGGGCCAAGTTGTAGACATCATTAGGTCATTTTTTTTTGGTATATTTTTTGGTTGTTTTGTAGGTTTGGGTTCGTGCACTACAACTAGCTGTGGTTTGCCACATCTATTTTTTGGGTTGGCCACAATCGTCAGAAAATCGAGCTGCATCTTCTCTAGTGAACCAAATTTGAAATCCCATGAGCCGCAGTCATAGTTCCTATGACACATTTGATCACTCCCATGAGACGCAAATGCCTATTTGGGATTTGTTTTTAATTTTTGCAACTTTTTTTAGTTCTTTACATTTCTGGTAGCAGCATGTGGCAAGTTGGAGGAAGATACTAACTTTGTTTTGTTGTTCATTTTTAAAAAGTTCTTCATTTTTAAGCAACAAAAAACCAACAAATACAACTTGCATTTCACATTCATGGGCTAAAATCAATTGCATTTACATTCATTGGGTTTAAAAAGAACACAATTTGCATCTACACTCATCAAGGTTAAAATCTAGCATTTTTCATAGCATTGGGCTAAAAAGAACCTTGTTTTTAAGTAAAAACAAACAACAAATACAACTTTCATTTCAAATTCATGGGTTAAAATGAACTGCATTTACATTCATTGGGTTTAAAAAGAACACAATCTGTATCTACACTCATCAAGGTTAAAATCTACTTGCATTTTCATGTAGCATTGGGCTAAAAAGAACCTTGTTTTTAAGCAACAAACAAACAACTACAACTTGCGTTTCACATTCATGGGTTAAAATGAATTGCATTTACATTCATTGGGTTTAAAAAGAACACAACTTGCATCTACACTCATCAAGGTTAAAATATACTTGCATTTTTCACAGCATTGGGGCTAAAAAGAACCTTGTTTTTTTCATAATAAGCCAGGTTAAAATTTACAAGTATTTGGTGTGTCTTATGGTATGGTAGTTATTTATTAGTGTGTATGCACTTCTCTTGCACCTCACAATGATCTAGATAATCAAAATCACTTAGGGATTATTTCCTTTCCACCCACATATTTTGGATTTGGGCATTAAAATGAACAATCTTGCAAGTGTGAAGTGAAAGCTTTGTGTATGCACTCTCCTCACACCTTTGTGCGATCTTGGATGACCAAAAACAAAGTTTTCATTTTGATTTTGTTTACCCCTCATTAGAGAGGCTTTCCTTGCTAGGAAAAAGTACTCAACCCAAGGGAATGACTTCAAGTGGTAATAGGCTAAAGCCAAGTTCTTCCAAACCACTATATAAATTTGTGTTTGCAAGGAAAGTTTGCAATCAGCTGGAAGTGGTACATGATAGCTCTCCCACAGTATCTTTATGATGTGTAAATCCCTTGTTCTGAGGGTTGGGAGACCTCCTGAGGTATTTTATCACAATATCCCCTGAACTGGATGCCCTTACTAAAAACCTTTGTGTAAAAATCCAAAATCCTTCTATCTGTTGGTGCGGGAGGTCAGACCTCTAAAGTCATCCCACACTTTTGTGGTTCATTGTACAAAGATGGAAAATTTCTTGAGATCCTTGTGGTCTTAGGGAATTCAGAACTTGGTATGCCCGAGAACTGAGTGCACTATAAGGGGGAGCCTATGCTACCAAGTTCCTAGGCTATCTGCTCTGAATAGGTGTGGTTGAAGCAATCTAAGTGGGAACCCAACAAATATTGTCCTTTCCAACCATAGGATTTGTGCTTGTCTTCAAAGTACTTGTATTAAACAACCCAAGACAAAAAAAATGTGTTTTCCAAAGTGTTTGTTGAATTAATGAACAAATACAAACCTCTACAATCTAGAAAATCATAATCAGACTAGACAAATTTTTACAACCTTGTCAAAATTGTAGAAAAACTAGACTCTATTCACTGTGAAACGCAACTGACTATCTTGCAATGCATCTATAAAATCTAAAATGCAGCTACTATTAAACAACACATTTGTCAAACCTGAAACATAACTATTGTTAAATAATGCATCTGTTAAACCCACAACACAATTTACTATCTTGAACCGCAACTGTGAACTGAAACACTGCAACTTCCCATCACTCAGAAAAACAACAGTCACTATCACAATTTGAAATTAAACATTTAATATTTGTCTCTGCCCTCCTTTTTATAGTGATCTCTATACAAAAAACTATAAATATTTGCTCAAATTGTCCACCATTACACCGTTAGGTTTTTCGTTTAGTCATAAACAATAGGCATACCATTTCCAACTTTAGTTGCATTTAGGAATCCTAATCACCTTCATGTAAGTCAAAATCTTAGGTCATTATCTTTGTGGATTTCAGAATAGGCCAACTTTCCATACTTTGTGCAGACCCTTGCTTCAAGAAAATATTGTCATTGGACCAAGTCACTTGTCATACTTATAATCTTTGTCATTTTGGTTGAGTCTTTTCCATCTCATAAGTCTAGTTTGGGAAACTCACTTTGTCTCTTTGTCATTTCACTTGGTCTCACAAAAGGTCCTTTGAAAATTAAAATTGAAGCATTGGCTAAACTTTGGATGGTTAGTAACCTCTTCTCAAATATTCCAAAGTTGATTACCTTTAGAGATTTCTTTCCCCTTGCATTTAGAACACCTCATAGCATACTTAGACATTTCCATAACATATCAAAACTCTCTCATTTTAAGACACCATCATTCATTACCTTGCATTAGACATTCCTCTTAGACATCATTTGTCACCTTGCATTAGGCATTCATCTTAGACATCATTATCACCTTACACTATTCATTCCTCTTACATATTATTACCACTTTGCATCCCTCATAAACATCATTGTCACCTCACATTGGACATCCAACATCCCCTTTAAAAATTATTGTCACATTGCATTAGGAAACTCCTCATTTCTTATAGATCCAAAAAATCCAAAACACATAGACTTAATGCCATATCATTTCCATCCATAGACCTAGTTTCATATCATTTGCAATTCCCCTTTTTGTTTGAGAAAATCTTACACATGGTTGAGACTAGATTACAAAAAAGGAGAGGAGACATGGACCTTTTTGGAAACAAAGATGACCTTTATAACCATACTAGTGACATGAACCAAAATGCTAATTCACACACAACTCACAACAATATTAACATGGGATCTACCTCCAACAACCCTTTCAATGACAAAAACATTAGACATCCATCATACAAAAATCCTTTTGAGGAATTCATCCAAAGAGATGCAAATGGAAATGTGTTTGTAGAAGACCTAGAGGCTGCTGCCCAAAATCTAGAAGTAGCTTTTTTTGTAGAAAAATTACTCATGCTAGACCCACAATGATATTTAGCCAAACTCTTAAATGAAGGAGCTAAATTACCACATGGATTTGATGTCAACACCTTGAGAGAAACATCACTTATTCATGACACACAAACTATCCAAGCTCCCTCAACACCACAACATAGCACTACCACCAATTCTAGCATGACAACTCAAAGTGAAACAAACATGATCAATACAACATCTTCTTTTGGGACACTAGCTATATCACAAACCATGTCACAACCAATGCCACAAGTGTCTAAAACTATGTCAAAAACTTTTGGATCAACATTTTTTGCCTTTGGATCATCATCCAACGTTATGGGAATGTCCTCATTTAATCCTTTTGCAAGAAACAAAACAAGAAGAGTTTCCATTCAAGGACCTCAACATAACACCAATACCACGTCACAATTTCCTCAAATCAACACAAACACTAGTGGCCCTGAAATACAAAACACGAACTTCACACATGGTCATATTGTTGGAAAAAAGAAGAACGCCTCATTTTGTTTTTTTGTGTTGTCATTGATGTCACCATGATATATGAGTTGCAACTACAAGATCAAGTCTAAATTTGTTCTAGTATTCTGGTCCAGTTTCTGAACCGGTATAATGCTTATATTCTCTAATATTTTACTCTACAATTGTTTGATGTTGATTATTTTCATGTGCAATTTTTGGAAATGGTGCATGGATGTTGTAAGCATGTACATTCAAGACCTCACATATTCAGATTCTCGTATGGTGTATTAACATTATTCTGTTGATTGCAATTTTTCTATTAGGTCTATCCTTGGCTGACCTAATGGATAAACAATGTAATGGTGAATCAATTTTATTTTTACAGATATATGTGTGACATATCTTAGGTCCATGTTGACATGATGTAACGTGTTGAGCTTTTGAATTTCCTTTTGGGAGATTGTGTGAAAGCTTGTAGCCGACAGTTGTTATTTTTGATTAATAAAAGGTGCATCTATTTAGGTCGACCTAATTGATGCTTGTGGATAGATCAAGTATATATATTGGAAAGTTTTTGAAATATGCATATGAGGTGATAGTGTTGTGAATGTGAATGTGAATAAGAGTGAATATGATGAAGTGTTTCAAATTAGTTTATTGAGCTTCATTGGAACTGAATCATCACTCATTAGGTGTACTTTATCAATTCAATTTTTGGTTATAAGCCATTTTGTCATTGTAACTCTATAGGTAGTGAGCCTTTGTATTTGGACAATGAGTCTTAGTAGTGAGCCACCCCATTTTGTAATATCTTATAACTGGTTATACTATATTGTGAGCTAACACTCACCGTGGTTTTTCCACGTAAAAATCTTGGTGTTCATGTGTCTTGTGATTTCATGCTCTATTAATGCTCTTATTTATCTTTGTCATTTTATGCATTGGAATAATTGGATGGTATCTGTTCAAAAAATTTAAGATACTAATTCATACCTCCTCTCAGTATCTTGGATATTTAATAGTTGGTATCAAAGCTTGGTTCCTCTAGAAAAGCCTAACAACTTGAGGGAGATCTTGAGGATGGAAGAAATGAATGATAAAGAAGAGCTTTGGGCTACACTTGAGGATATAAACAAAGTTGAAAGTGAAAACATAGATCTGAAAGAGAATCTTGAAGATGCAAATGAATGTGTTCAAAAATTAAAAGAGCAATTGAAGAAGTTCAAAGAAAGGCATAGGGAAGTAACTGATCAGTTGAAGCAGGCTAATGAAGAAATTACCAGTTTGAAAGTGTAAGTAGAAGAGAAGAAAATAATCGAAGAATGTATGAAAAAATTGGTACAAAGAAAGTTTGATGAGTGCACCAAGCTTGAACAAGAAGTGGTGAATCTAAAAGTAGATTTGGAGAAAGTGAAACTCTATGAAAATAATTTCAAATCTAGCTCATACAAGCTTGATGAATTGATTTCAGGGCAAAAACCAAGTAAAGACAAAGGTGGCTTGGGAATGGAAGGAGGTGGAAACTCTAAGGATAACCAGAAGAATCAAAATAAAGGAAAGCAGAAAGGAAATTCAAGGAACTTTGCTAGGAGACCACCTCTGAGATAGCCTAATGCACAAAGGTATCCATCTTTTAATGGCACTTATTTTTCATGCAAAAAATTTGGTCACGGGTAAACAAAATGTAGGAGTAGGATGAATCAGTTTCCTAGTTCTTTCCTTGGTCAATGTTTTGCATGCAATAGAATTGGACACAAGGCTAGTGAATGTAGAACCTCAATGATGAATCAGTTTAATGGGGGAAGAGTGAATCAATCCTTTAATGGCTACTGTTATACTTGAAACAAGTATGGACATAAAGCTAATCAATGTAGAACAAGAGTCAGTGGAAGTTAGACTAATAAGAGAAATGTTGTCTATTATAATTGCAACAAACTAGGACATATCTCAAGAGTTTGCAGAAGCAAAAAGGGTAAGCAGATGAATCTGGTAGAAAAGAATGAACCTGTGAAGAAGATTGAAAAAGATGAGATTAAGAAAGAAATGAATAAGATTTGGAGGAAGAAAGAAGAGACTGAAATGACAGATGAGTCTATTCCCTGATTCGGTACAGACAATTCCTCTAATAATTAGACCTAGCAAGGTGTTAGGGGGAGCTTTAACATAAAATCACTTGAACCCCCTTGATGTTTGACATGTCAATCTGTGGCATGAAGGTATGTTGTAAGAAATGATTAGCTAGAGGTTATGCAAGTGGAACTAGAAGAAAATATGAACACATGATCTTTTGTGAAGCGAAATAGGGTTTTTCTTAGTAGAGAAGAAGAGTTTTTAGCAACTTTTTAAAATCTAATGCACTTAATGTGAATTACGGTAGATCGTTGTTTTATAAAGAAAATGTGCAAGGAATTTTAATCACTCATGCATTTGAAGAAATCGAAGAGCTTCTTCGAGCATTCCTGAAGTGATTTTGAGTTTGAGATGTGCAAACCCTAGTTCTGGTTCTTCATGAAGAAATAGGTATTTTAATTTTTTATGCAGTTGTGGGTTTGTGTTCTTTGACTTGTTTGAATTTGAAATTGGAAGGATGACAACCCTTGTAGTCGTTAAAGTGTCAGAAAGACCAAGACCATCCTATAAGAAATATTCCTTGAAATTTTTTGAAGATGACCCTATGGGAACCTTCTCATCAATCCCTCATGGGGTTATGCTGACCAAGGACACAAGAATGTATATTCGAGTAAGGACTGGGGATTTCAATCACAACAAATTGATTGACATTTGGCAGAATGAGCTTCCTAGAGATAATTTCTTGGTAAAATCTGAATAATCGAACCTGGTTACAAAAAGGTTAGACAAATGGAACAAATTTCCCAACTTCAGTTCTATGGTTGATGATAGATTTGTGGAGCCAATCCTAAGCAAAATACATGATAAATTCTTGTGGATTGACTGACCTCACCTAATAACTAAGGAAGCGATTAGGGCTATTACTGGTGTCTGGGATAAAGGATCAATACTTGTATTGAAAGTTGTGAAGAATGAAGTGGTAACATAACTCTTAGGAGCCACATATGACAAGAGAGCTTTAACGAAAAAGTCCACTAATTCAGCTATGAAGTATGTAGCTATCATGATTGGTCACAAAATATACTTCACCAATAGAGAGAACTTTGTTTCGGCCACAACTATTTATACTGGTTTTGATATGGTAGTCAATGGTACAGAATATGACTTATGTGAGCATCTTTGACAATAGTTTCTTGAGAATTTGAAGTTGACAAAAGAAAGAAATTAGTATAATTTTAAATTTGGCTCACTGATTATATGTTTGTTGTTCTATTTCATGAAGAGACTTCCTGGAAAGAATGATGCAGTGTTTTGGGACACATCCAAACTGGTGGCATGTCAAATCTTTGATTATATGCATAGTTTGGGTGATATGAAGGCTCAATAAAATGCTCTAACAACATTCTTTGTTTTATTTAAAAGCAACATGAATGAGAGAGTTAGGATTTTGAGGAAAATTGTTGACAAATACAAAGATGACATCATATTTCATGTTTCCTCTAATGAATGCATGATTGAAGCAGTAGAACCCTGGGTTGTATGGAGTCAACCATTGGGATATTAAATTATAGAAGAAGAAGCTAAGGGTTATGTACAAATGCTACTCAAAAATTTGAAGGATCCCAATAAACCTAGAATTGATACTTATGAAGAAAAATCTATGGAGATCCACATGGAGCACCAAAACTTAATTATTAGAAAGAGAGTGGAAAAGAAGCTTAGAGAACCTAGATTCACTAATGAGTAGATTGTGCTTGGAGGGGCTAAGGGAGAGGAGTTGGAGGGAGAATCATTTGGCCTAAGGAGATTCAGCAGGATTTCTTCTAAACCCTCTATAGCCCCTATAGTAAAAGTTGAAGCCAGTACTGTTGATAAAGGTAAAGGCTCAGTTTCCTCCAGACCTACTACTAGATCTAGGAAGAGGAAAGAAACTCCTTTAGTGGCCCCTGGAAAAACATGAAAGAAAGAAAAAGCTACAAGGGAGAAAAATCTTAGTATCACTGATGATTAAGATGAAGAGGAAGAGGATCCTGCTGCAAAATTGGGGAGGAAAAGAAGAGGAAGTTTATCCTTTGGTGAAGGTGCTTCTAAGGAAGCTGTTGGTTCTAAGAGAGTGCATGTTGTGTCATCTTCTTATGAACATGAAGAGTAGAAGTTTGGTGTTCATGTGCACACCAAACCAGAGTTGAAGAAGACTAAAGTGTCTAATGAAGCCTCTCCAGACCAGAGTGAAGAAAAAGACATTCTAGTAAGTTTTGGTCCCCATTTCAAATTAGAGACAACTCTCAATTATTTGTTACATTTTGAGAACATGCTAAATCCTATAAAAGAATATTATGATAATGCTAGAAAAGAAGATAAGAAAACTTTACTTTTAGCTATCATTCAATATGTTATCATCTTGGAAGTTAAATGGGATAATGTGAAGAAATATGTACCTAAGAATATGTGGGCGACTTTGATGAAAAGAAGATCATAGGCCAGTGTACTTGAAGAGAAAATTAGGAATAATGCATTTGATAAGATCGGGTCTTCTCTGACCCTAGATGATATGGAAACTTTGAAAAAGATTTATGTAGATATGTTTCGAATGAAGAAAAGGGTAAACATTTTGATGACAAGGGATAAAAAGAAAATAAAGAAGATAAGGAAGGAAACAACAAAGGTGATAAAGGATATAGTAGAAAAATATGGCATGCTTAAGACTGATGAAGATGTTTCTACTAAAAATGTTGAGGAAGATATTCCTCTTGATACAGGTGATGTAGGTATTTATGAAGATATTGATGTTGAAAATGATGCTGGTGGCAAAAAATGATCCTCTAAAATTTGAGAAGGAAAATGAAGGTGAAACTGAGCCTAAAAAGCATGATGATGCTCCTCCAGAGCACAATGAAGGTGAAAAAGGAAATGATGAAAAAGGTAATACTGAAGAGGGAAAAGGCAGTGAAGAAGAAAAAGATAATCCAAAAGAAGAAAAAAATAAAAATGGAAATGATAGAAATGATGATGAAGACAACAGGGATAAAATTAAAGATGAAAATGAAAAGGAAGAAAAGAAAGAAGAAGAAGAAGAGAAAATGGAAGAAGAAAAGAAGAAAGAAGAAAAGGAAAAGGGAGAGGAAGAAAAGAAAAATGAGGAATCTATCGGGAAAAATAAAGAAAGTCAAAAGTAGATTTTAAAATCTCTTAAGCCTCCCAGAGAATCGTCCTCTGGTAATGATGTACTAAAAGGCTTTCTATCCAAGCAAATCAAATTCTAGCCAATAATTCCTTGGGAGCTTCTACAACTTCCTATGATTTAATGGTTTGTAGATGTGGAGAAGATGTCTATGGTTCATAAAGTAGTGTTAGGAGATGCATTGTAGGCATCCATAAGGAAGGAGATTCTTGAAACTCATCAGAAAGGAACAAAAATCATAGAAGATGCTCTTAAGGGATTTTAGGAGGTCACACCTGGTGTATTTATTGATGCATCCCTCACTCCCACTGAAAATTTGAGATTATTGTTGGATTCTTTCAAGGAGTATACCTTCAAGCTTTGAGAAAAGAAAAAAACAAGAAGTTGAGGAGAAACTGGTAGAGAAAAGGCTATTGGAATTGCATGAAAAATGTGCTCTAGCACACTCAAATGTTGAAAAGAACCTAGAAGGTGCGAAGATCTATGAGTCAGAAGAAAATGTTGTTCTTGCTTATTTCTTGAAGTGGTTGGATGCCACCTAAAACATTAAGGTTGTTATGGACTCTATTGAGTCTCAATTGACTGTTGTCTCTGGTACTTATAGTATATCTAAAGATAGAGACAAATCAACCTAGAACATCATTTCTACGCATAAAGATGAATTCTTTGTTTTACAGAAGCAAAAGGAAGAGATTATCAAAAAAATTGATCAGTTAAGTGACATTATAAGAGTGGAATACACTCCGGTTGGCAAGGCCTTGGCTAGCATAGAAAAAATTGAGAAGATACACTTGACTCCTAATACTTCAAATGGTGTAGAAGAAACTCTAGTAGAGTTGGAATACCTGAACATGATGTTGATTGCTGCAAAGGTATGTTGGGAGAATGGTAAAACATTATGGGAAGGTATTCTTAAGGAGCTTTAAGGCTCGCCATCATCTATTTAATGCATATCTCTTTTTTTTCTTTTCTTTCATACTTCAATTTTTGGGACACCCTTTGTCCTTGATGTCAAAGGGGGAGAGAAAAGGTGATAGTGGAAGGTGAATACTGGTAATAGGGGGAGAAATTTGTAAATAAGAGTTTGGAATTTTTTGTAAGTTTTTGTTTTGAAATTTTTGGCACATTTTTCCATCAATGCAAAAGGGGGAGATTGTTTGAAAAAAGATCTCATTTTTTTGTTTTGTGTTGTCATTGATGTCACCATGATATATGAGTTGCAACTACAAGATCAAGTCTGAATTTGTTTCAGTATTCTGGTCTAGTATCTAAACCTGTATAATGCTTATATTCTTCGGTATTTTGGTTTACAATTGTTTGTTGTTGATTATTGTTACATGTGGTTTTTGGAAATGGTGCATGGATGTTGTAAGAATGTACATTTAAGACCTCACATATTCAGATACTCATATGGTGTATCAACATTATTCTGTTGATTGCAATTTTTTTATTAGGTCTATCCTTGGCCGACCTAATGGATAAATAATGTAATGGTGAATCAATTTTGTTTTTTTGCATATATGTGTGACCTATCTTAGGTCCATACTGACATTATGTAGCATGTTTATCATTTTAAAATTTCCTTTTGGAAGATTGTGTGAAAGCTTGTAGCCGATAGTTGGTATTTTTGATGAATAAAAGGTGCATCTATTTATGTCGACCTAATTGATGCTTGCAGATAGATCAAGTATATATATTGGACAGTTTTTGAAATTTGTATATGAGATTATAGTGTTGTTAATGTGAATGTGAAGAAGAGAAAATATGATGAAGTGTGTCAAATCAGTTTATTGATCTTCATTAGAACTGAATCAACACTCATTAGTTGTACTTCATCAGTTCATTTTCTGGCTATAAGCCATTTTGTCATTGTAACTTTATAGGTAGTGAGCCGTTGTATTTGGAAAGTGAGCCACCCGATTATGTAATATCTTATAACCAATTATAATATATTGTGAGCTAACACTAATTGTGGTTTTTCCTATACTGGGTTTTCCAAGTAAAAATCTTGGTGTTCATGTGTCTTGTGATTTCATGCTCTATTAATTCTCTTATTTATCTTTGTCATTTTATGCATTGGAATAATTGGATGGTATCTGTTCAAAAAATTTAAGAAGATACGAATTCACCCCCTCTCTCAGTAGCTTGGATATTTAACACATATCTATCAATTGGGACAAGGAAAGTCACAACACATGAGCATGTCACAAACAAGTCACATCCTGCTCGGTCAACAAAACACACATGGACAATGCATTCCCCAAATACAATTCAACACTACTAGATCACATATACCAACATACACTTCTCATGTTTATACACATACTCAACACACACACCAAATCCCAACTCAAAATATGTCATCATAACAAATGGGAATGCATGGGATACCTATCACAAACTTGTGTGATGCCATCAACAATCCAATAGTGCATCAACTAACCAACTAGTTGTCATACAAAAGCAAGTAGAGATCATGCAACTATCAAACAAGAAGACTCATACATCATTTTCCTTGCATCCATATCCATTTGAAACAAGATTATACATGCCACCATTTCCTCTAGGATATATGGTTCCAAATTTCTCTAAGTACAAAGGAAAGACAAACCCTATTGAGCACATAAGAAAATTCACAACCAATTATGTAGATATGGCATATGAACACACTTATTCAAGATGGGATTTTTTCCTAGGAGTCTCCCAAGTTTTGTACTCAATTGGTTCACACTTTTTCCTAAAGGGATAAGATCATAGGATGAACTTTCCAACAAATTTGTAGAGAACTATGCGTATAACATTGACACTAATGTTATAATCGTCACACTATTTAAGACAACACAAGAATAATCTGGTGAAACATTCATTCCTTTCTTTCAAAGATGGAAAGGCTTGGAAAGTTGATGTTTGGTTGAAATCCCCAAAAAGAGAAGGTACACATGTTTTTTCAAAACCTCAATGGACCTTTGAAATATGGCTTGCAAGTCCATTATTGTACAACCTTCACAGACCTTGTTGAAAAGGGTGTCCAACTTGAAAAGGACATCATAAAAAAAGTTGAGATTAAGTACCCTAGTAAGAAAACAAACATGAAAACAAGATAAGAACAATTATTGGGCCAAGAACAAACATGTTACCAATGATGGGGTTTTCGATGCTAAAGTAGTGAATAAAACTAGCCCCACAATCATACTTAGGGGATCTTGACCACAAAAAATACCCTCATCTATCCTAAAACCTACCACAAATTTTGTTCAAAGAAAACCAACCCAAGGTCAACAAAGAAAAACTAGACAATTCCCTAAATGACACACATACACAACCTTGGGAGAACCTATTGAAGCTAGCCTTAATAAGCTAGTCCAAAATAACATCATAACATTGCAAGAACCTAAAGAATATGATACAGGACAATTTAAACCATCATGGTGGGATGACAATTCCTTTTGTGATTACCATAAAGCAAAAGGACATAAAACATCATCTTGTGGACAATTGAGGAACATCATACAAGATCTAATTAAGAACAAAGAAATCAAACTTAATGGTCAACAATACTCTTCCAATACTGACCATAACATTCATAAGAACCCACTACAAGATCATGGTTCGGGAAATCCCTCCTCATTAGGTCAAAAGACTAGTAAGTTCGAGGCTAACTATACTCGCACTACCTTCAATTACTCGAGTTGGCCTATAATCAATCACCTTCGAGCTGCCAATGAATACATCAATACCATCACCATCAAAAAAAATCTTGAATGCAACGTCACTACTTGTAAATCCAAAATCACAATACCTAGCCCTTCTGCTAAGCCGATGTCTAGCCTAAAGGGCAATTTAACATTTTTGATCAATTGAGTAAAACCCCTGCTCAGATTTTCATACTCAAACTCTTGCGCATTTCCCCTACACATAAAATTATCCTTGAAAAGGCTTTAAAAGAGACTTTAGTCCCCACTAACATCGATGTCAACCACTTTGAAGCTATGGTCAAATATTTAGCTAATTCCCACCAAGTCACTTTCTCATAAAAAGATTACTCCACACCTAAACCATACCACAATGATGCATTACACATTGAATTTTTCATTCACAAACACAAGGTGAGACAAGTCCTAGCAGAGGGTGGAGCCGGATTGAACATTTTCTCCTTAAAATTGGTCAAGGCATTAGGCTTCTCTGATGCATGTGTAGCTGCCACTAAAATCATAGTAATCAAAGCTTATGATGATGAGGAGCATTCTTCTATGGGAATTATCATGCTCCCTATTCATGTTAAACCAACAATCATAGATACCACATGTCAGGTCTTGGATCTTTAATTTCCCTACAACATCCTCCTTATTCAACCTTGGATTCACAAATTGAAGGTCGTACCATCCACATATCACTAATGTTTGAAGTTCCCCTATAACAATATTGAGATTACCATATTTGGTGATCCTAACACCTTTCAATATTGTACCAATTTAAGGGGCATTTATAAACATTAAGTGCCTATCAATCGTGAAGCTTCAACATCCACCTCATCCCAATATGTTGACTCATCTACACTTACCATGCCATCCACTTCCACTACTTTGACCTAAACCATGCCATCCACTTTCACCATTCCAACCACCGACCCAAACGATAAGATCCAAGACACATGATGTGGAGAGTACAAACTAAACACCTCTTACTACATCTCACAAATACCCAAGTCTCCAAAGGTTTATGGAAAACCATGCCTCAAATGGGAACCCAAAGTTATCTTTAAAGTTCCTCCCACTACCACCTTCACAAAATGGGGAGAGGTAAACAAAGAATACATTGATGATATTTCAGCTTGGATCTACAAGGACGAGGAAGATTTTTCGCCACTACCAGTACAACAATATGGAAAAGGCTTTGAGATAATGAGGGGAAAAGGATATGATCGAATCAATGGTCTTGGAGTAAACAAAAATGGAATAAGAGAACCCTTAATGCCACCTAAAAGACCAAAGAATTGAGGGTTAGGGTTTAAGCCAATCACGATTGACACTCCATGTACCCTTGGTATTTCAAGTGAGGGCGTAACTATTTCTAAAAATGTCGAGATATTTGATGAATCCTATACCAAGACTGACTTTCATGAATGGGAATATAGTTATGATAAATCCCTTAGTGACTATGATCTTGAAGAAACCTTTCGAGAATTAGGTGAGCCTTCTTTTGATGAGATATTTAGAAAAAAAATTAAAATTGGTCCACCATAGGCTCCTTCTAATGGAAATTCTAAAATCTTGATGAAAAGAGAGGCCAAGGTAAGAACCTTTTGGGCATACAATCCCCATGACAATGAAAAATGTCCCAATCCACCACTTGACACTTCTAACTTGCCCTTCCCTAATCCTGACCTCTCCCATGGGTCAAATTTACCTGAGATCATTGATGGTGAAGATTGGATTGAATCCTTCTAGGATCCCAAAGATAATTCTATCTTTACCCTTTCAGCCTCCATTTGCAAGCTTTCAGCATCCTCCATGCCTTTTTCTAACATTAATGATGGTATCTCCCTCATATATCCACAACTCATTGATTGGGATCAACAAAGCCCCTTACCATGGAAAATTTTGAGAATGACGAAGCCATTTCCGAATTCATGGGACTACATGAAGGAATACTAGGTGGGAACCATAAAGCTAGATTTACTATAGATCTCAATTCTACAACATATTTCAGAGAGATTGTTCAACCATCTAGTCACAAAAGTATTAAGAATAAAACAAGAGAAGATGTGTCTTTAGGTGAAAACTGCAAGGAACCTTCTGGAAAGACAAATGTAAAAAGAAAGGATGTATCTAAGGGTGAAAACCTCTTTGAGGTGCCTAAGGATGGAGGGTTGGAATTTCTTCTCATTAAGAGAAATTTACCACGCTAATTGAAGATACCATAGAAGTCAATACAAGCACACTTGAAAATTCTAAAATGATTCTCCTTACAACATCATTGATAGAAAAGGAAAAGAAAAAGTTTCAATATTTCTTCACAGAACATCAGGTCAACTTTACTTGGTCCTATGTAGCTATGCCAAGACTAGGTCCTACTTTAGTATTGCACCATCTGCCCTTTCTTCTAAATGCAAAACTGGTCAAGAAAAAACTCTAGAAGATGTATCCGCATATCACCTTTCTCATAAAAGTTGACTTCAATTGTTGGATGTTGGATTCATAAGATCTATAGATTATGCCAACTGGATATCAAACCTAGTACCTATCACCAAACCAACCGGTGAAATTTGCATCTCCACATGCTTCTAAGATTTGAACAAAGCACATCCAAAGGATGATTTTCCCCTCCCCAAATATAGACATCATAGTGGATCTCACAACAGGATATGAGATGTTGTCTCTTATGGATAGTTTCTTAGGATACAATCAGATCTGTATCACCCTAGACATATTGTTGAAATGTCATGCCTTTCAAACTAAAGAACATAGGTACCACTTACCAAAGGGATATTACCAAAAAATTTCATGACCTTATGCACACATTAATAGAGGACTACATTGATGATCTCCTAGAAAATTTACCTAACACAAGGTGATCACCAAAAGGTGCTAGACAAGATCTTCAAAAGGCTAGAAGAGTATAAGGCCTGTCTCAACCCTAAGAAGTGTGTCTTCAGCGTAACTTCAAGTAAACTCTTGGGGTACATAGTTTCTCATTGGGACATTGAGGTTGACCCAACTAAGGTAAAAGCAATATTGGATATGCCTCCACCAAAAGGAATTAGTGAGCTCAAAACATTACAGGGAAGATTACAGTCCCTCAGACATTTCATTACATAATTGGTTGATAAATTTCAACCATTCCAATACATGTTATGCAAGGGAATCCCCTTTGTCTGGAAAGACAAGTGTCAAGTTACTTTTCAACAAATCAAAGACTATCTTCTAACACCGCCATTCCTAATGTTTCCTTTTGATGGGAAACCTTTAATATTGTATATTTCTAAAACCATTTCTGCATTGGGTGCATTACTTGCACAAAAAAACCATGAGGAAAGGGAAAGAGCAATATATTACATCAAATGCACTTTGGTCAAGAAAATCATGAGACTTGGGTACTACTAACCAACCATGGAAAAATATGCTCTTGAGTTTGTGAGAAATTTTTGTCAATGTTAGGTACATAGTGAGCTCATTCATGTTCCCATACAAGAGCTACAACCAATCACTTCACCTTGGCCCTTTGCACAATGGGGACTTGGCCTCATGGGTAAGATTCATCCTACTTCATCCAATGGACACAAATTCATTATTACTGCAACCAAATATTTCATGAAATCGATTGAGGCCATTCCCCTCACCTGCATAACTGGTAAACAAATTTTTAAATTCATTCTTAACTACATCATATGTCAGTATGGTGTACCCCAATCCATCATCACAGACAACAACTGTCCCTTTAAAAACAAGGATTTTTGTGTGCTTTATGAGTGATTTCATATTCAACACAATTTCTCCATGCCATATTATCCACAAGGTAACAACCAAGTTGATGCATCCAACAAGAAAATAATCAAAATTCTTAAGACTATCAATGATGCTAGTCATGACTAGCACATACAAATTAACCCCTCCCTATGGGCTTACCACACCAATATCTACATGCCTATAGGCACCACTCCATTTTCCTTGGTCTTTGGATCTAAAGTTATCCTGCCCATTGAGGTCGAAGTCCCCTCCATAAGGGTCTCCATGAAGGGGTTGGTTGACAATGAGAAATACTGAAAATCCTGATTGCATGAGTTGGAACTATTAGAGGAACACAGAAAAAATTGCTTGACTCACTTGTAGGCATATTAGAATCACCTTTGTCAAACTTACAACAAAAGAGTTATGGTCTAGAGATTTGACATTGGTGACTTGGTCTTAATGCAGAACTCGAAGAATCAAGCTGACCGTGAGAATCCCAACAAGCTCAAGCCTAATTGGCCGGTCCCATATGTCATCATTGCATCCTTTGATTCTAGTGCTTATCAGTCATCTACTCCCGAAGGTGAACAATTACCAAAACCTATCAATAGTTTGTGTAAGGAAAGCTAAGGTGTGGAAACAACTCTCCTAATGTCAAAACCTCAAGGAAGAATGCAGATTACTTTTAAATTTTCAATTACAATCCAATTAAGATGCACTTCTAAGAAATAACAGAAACAAAGAATATAACATACACACATGAACACTAGATTTACATGGGAAAACCCTTATAGGAGAAAAACCCACCACACCAAGAGAAGTCACTTGTATTACAAGAATGAGATGGGTATGTG
>VDFB02104777.1:0-28498 GCA_007258455.2 Sequoia sempervirens | reverse complement strand
TTGAAGTTCATCCTCCTCATACATCAAAATGCGCCCATGCTATGAAAATGATGAAGAAGTCTTAAGGCGTTAAAGTGAGAATGTCCTCCAGCACATGCCAAATGCGCCCATATGGGTTAGGAAAAGGACAAAAATAGTTGACTTCCACCTTACCCCTTTGAATGCGCCAAGTCCAAGATGAAGGTAAAGTGGAAGAAAAAGAGTTAAGGCATTGAAAGTGTAAAATCCTTCTACCTATGTGAAATGCGCCATGCAAGATGAGGACAAGTAAAAGATTCCAAGGTGTTGGAAGCTAAGTCCACCTCAACATATGAAATGCGCCCAAGGTGAGGTGAATGAAAGGTGACTGAGGAAGGCGTTGAAATAAAAATATCCTCCATGATGTGCTAAATGCGCCCCAAAGATATTGGAGAAGGTGACCTTCTAAAAGGAAAATTGTATGAGTAAGTTGATGAAATTTCCTCACCATTGTGAAAAATAATTTCGCTGAAGGAGTAATGAAATTCACTCTCAAGGCATGAACGTAATCAAGTTTAGATATGTCGAAGATGTCAGGCCTTCACAAGGATCATGAAAATTGTCAAGTCGGGCAAAGGAAACACGCCTGTGGATAAAGAATTCAACAAATGGATGAAAAATAATTTTCTAAGGTTTAAAAAATTCAAAAATTAAATGCACTCCCTCGCCAGTAACCTGCCGAATTCAACACGCTCCGGCGCTGGAATTTCTTCTAGGTTAATAGCATCTTCTCGATAAGGAATGGATTTTTAATAATGTTCGCGACTTTGCCGTGGCTTTCAAGATAGAAATTTTGATCGGTACTTGACTATTATGAAATTTTCCTAAGGAAAAATTTTAAAAATTTTCTAAGGAAAAAGGAGTAAAAATGTGTTGTTGAAATAGCGCCCTTAGACAATGAATTTGAAGTGGATTGCCTAGGAAAATTTGATCAAATTCTTCGTGGAAGTAGTCTTCTCAAGTCAGAGATGAATAAAATCAAAGTTGTCAACGCTTCAGCTGGTGAAATAAATTTCTTGAAGAAGATGCAGTTGAAGTTAACACTCTCAAAAGATGATTTTAAAAGTGCATCTCTTAAATACACCCTTGAGGAGGTTGAAAATTTGTCTAAGGCATTGAAATATGATGTATGTTATATGCCCCACCTACGATGCTCTAAAAAATCATGAAGAAAGAAAAGTTGGCTAGAGAAAAACGATGAACCCTTGGAAGTTAAAGCATGAAAATCAGGTAAGTAAGGTAAGTTTATATTATGAAGTGTTCTGATGCTCTTCTCCTTGCTTGTTTTGCAGGAGGAACATCAAGACCAAGTGGTGATGACTTGAAGTGATGAAGCAAATAGTCCAAGATGATAGAATCATGAAACAAAGTACTTGGAAGAAATGGCTAAGTGTTGGAATTTCTCCTCCAAGACCCAATATGCACCAAATGCAGTCAGGCGAATGGCAAGCGTGCATCCAAGACAAGAGAATCTTCCAAGTTCGGAATGAAGGAAAAGATGAAGGCTCGGGCGTTGTCAAACAGGTTAAAAAGTTACAGCCTTGAAGTTTCAGATCGAGAACGTGCCTGCCATACTATTCCAGGAAGTTGAAGTAGTGTGAACGCGTCTATGAACGGGAATCTTCTAGAGGATGTGGCCATTAATTGCTCATTTATTACCCCACTCCTCTTGATGGCGGTTTTTAGGGTGAATCTTTTTTAGGGCTGAGGTGGCTCAATCTAAGCCATCCAGCCGATTGTAATCTGAGCTGTCCGTTGGACTTGGGCAGCTAAATAAGGGGCATCCCCCCTCATTTGTACAGGAGTAGAGATTAGACATCAAACTAGAGAATAGAGCAGAGAGGTAGCTTAGCATAGTTTGTTAGCATGCATAGTTTGAAGGAAAAGGAAAGTTTTCCCTTGAAAACTTTGTAAGAGATTGTTGTGAAAACTATTATAATAAAAAATCTTTCATTGAATGGTGAATTCATCTTTGTTATAAGCAGCTAGCAAGGTTTCTTCATCCCTTCTACTTCAAGTAGCTTAAAGTAGCGTAATTTCATTTTCATGCAAGTAGATGTTAGCTGTGGATTTGTGGTGTTAATCAAGGCAACTTCGTTTTAGTCCATACCACTAGCAGCTTGCTGACGACAAGTTTGCCTTGTATGGTCAATTGGAAAATTTTACAAGCTTAACTTTGGTTGTGATTTACATCTTAGCATGCATCATCTTCATGGTGTCTTGATGCCGAATTGCGACTTGAAAACCTCTTGCCACTCCCTTGAAGATTGCACCAACTTTGTGTAAGCTGTCCAACGCGAGGCGGAGCAGAGTTTGGTTGAAGTCTATTGAGATTAATCCCACATCCCGTCTTAGAGTAGAATTTAGAACCTTCTTATCCCTACACTCATTTAAATTCAGTTCATTTCTGGTTAGTGTTAGGAAACTTGTGCTCACCTGCTAAATCATTCAACTATATGAAGTTCTTAATCAAGGTTCCGCTAAGCATGTCAACAATTGTGTAAGTCCCTTGAAATGCCAAGAAAACACACCGAGCTAACCGAGGGTATTCTATTGCACCGGGGCGAATTCCTGGAGTTGAACGCATCTAACTTCGCAATCTTTTAGCGGCCGATACTTTGATCAAGAGAGAATAGGTAGCCGCTATTTAATTTTATTCTTGTTGGTGGGTCACTTAAAAATCACATCAACACAACTCACCAAGGATGAAGACTTGATTGAGTTCCTTGAGGACACTACAAAGAGGTATGATACAAGTTCTGATTTTCTGTTTTATGACAGCAGTCATATTTCTGTGCATAACCATGAGATAGCAACCATGTTACATAAAGGGAATGGTGTTGAGGGATTCATCAAGGTTAGCACTCAAGATGTGAGTATCAAAAATGAGGAACGTGTGGTGGATCCAAGCCACAAAAGTTCTGATTTTGCATATCATACTATGAAGGATGTGGAAAAGATACAAGATATGTGTAATGGGTGGTTGAAAAGAGCTAGGAGAGCAGAGATGTTGGCTGCCCAAGCAAAACAGCAGTTGCAAGAGGTCAAGGAACATTGCAATCAGCTAAAACAAGCAAAGAAGCAAAGGGAGTCACACCTTAGATCTCTATTTCTTCCAAGAGAGGAAGACATAGCAATGGAGCAAGCAAACGGAAGGTCTCTTGAAGAAAGCAAGCAAGAAGAGTATGCAGATTTGGGTGGACAAGTGGAAAGGTATGATTCAGAAAATTTTGTCCATGTGCCTAATTTGCATCGTGATCTGCCTTTGTTTTAGGGCCCCTTGAAGGACCAAACCCTAGAGGATGTTAGAGTAGTTGAGCATACACTTAGTGGATCAACCACTAGTGTCATGTTCACATGAAGAGGGAGTCAAGTGATTCATTTTGTGGTGATTCATTGGTCCTCCTTGAAGATGTAGAGTTGGTCAATAATGAAGTTCAATCCTATCATCATATTGATTCCTTGGTAGCATTGGAGACTGCCCTAGTTCAGATATTTGTGATGCATGCCATAGAGGCACTTGCCTTTGTTGGGCATACTTGGGAGATGAAGCTGAATCTTGACACAAGGTATGGAGGTATTGCTATGATGTTTGATTTTGAGTTACTAATGCTTGTGTTCCAGCCGGATTATGTCATAGGAATTGAAAGAAAACATGAGGATATTGGCCTTCTTGCCCTAGTTCATATGGACCCACTCCATACTTTGTTGGGAGATGGTTGTTTTGCCTTATTGCACATGGAAATCCTACAGGCCACTTGGGGCAGCTGTTTGGGCGTTTGGGGGAGGTTTGGATCACCTCTTCATCATTGGTGATAGCATTTGTACTCACTTGGGTTTGATTTTCAGTTGGGAGGTTGTTGTTCTAATTGATATCAGCAACATAGGAGGGGCTGATATGTTCTTCTATGCTTCTACAAGGGACATCTTGCACATTCATGAAGAACCCTTCAAGGTTGGAGAATGGGTTGGTGTTGACAGCTCCTTGAGGTACAACTATCTTCTCAATTTTGATACACATGGTAGTGAGATGATATGGGATCCAAGTGGTGATATGCTTGTCATTGCTTGAGGACAAGCAATTTCGGGAAGGAAGGATTGTAATGTCCTTTTTGGGCAAGCTAGAGAGGAAAAATAATATTATTTCATCATTCTGATTTTTGGCGCCAAAGGGAGGGAAAATAGTATTTAATTTTTGAGTATTTTATGCCAAATATTTTATATATTTCATATGAGCTTGGGAGGAATAAGGGTGATAAATAATAAAAAATAAAATAAAAAGCAAAAGTCAATTTGGGCGCCCAAAAGGAGGGAAAAATAAATAAGAACAAATTTAAATTGCAAGTTTGGCGCCTAGAGTTGGGTCGGCCAAATTGGGAGGCATAAGGAGATTTGTATAAATACAAGGTCACTTTGGAGGCATTATCATCATCAACTTATTCATATCTGCTCTTCTAATCTGCACTTTGGCGAATTCTCTAAGGACAAAAACCCTTAGGAATTAAGGAGAAGTTGGACGAAACCCTAGCTTCTTCAATGGAGGACTTCATGACAGAGGTTCACTTGGGCTTCAATGGTGATTCTTGTTAGGATCACATTCAGTTTTTGCATCAGTATTTAGGCATCTTGTTGAAGGGGCAAATTGTGCAAGTTGGGTGATATTCTTCAGACTTTTCAAGGGTAGCAAACCCTATCAGCAGACCAGCAGGCCAGCGCACCCTTTTGGTAGGGTTTTAATGTCATGACTCATTTTCATCATTGATTTGCATTGTAATTTGCATTGGAGTTGGCTGGAGCAATTTTGCCCAACTAGGGTTAGTTTAGGAGGACATTTTATTGCATAAGTTGGGGTTACTTCATATCAGCAGACTTCTATGTGTTGTTGAGCATGTTTGGAGCCCATTGCATTATGTATTTTGCATCATTGGTTAAATCTGGGTTATAGCAGCAGTATGAACATTTGAATATCAGAAGTTTTAGTTTATGTTGGTGGATATTTGTTAGCCTATATTATTGGTTTCTTTCTGTTTATGATCTGCTATCCATTTGGCGATTGTTGAATGAAAATGTACTGCTGTTCATACTTCAATAAACTCAGAAAATTGCATCAGTGAATTAGGGTTTTGAGCAGAAAATAAAAAATCAGAAATTAGGGCATCATTTTATGTTTCAAAAATCAGAAAATTTGCACAAATATTGCTTGGGATATTTCATTGTTGCGCCTCACGCTTCTTTCAATTTTTGCTTCACCTCATTTGCTATCTCCATCTTATGTTTCTCATGTAAAAACTCTCAATCGCAAGTCTTGAGTTGAGGCTACCTCACTTCCTTGCAACATTCTCACTTAGTTATGACATATTCAACTTTTGGGTTAGTTTTGCTATTATAGTATGTTTTGTTGGGCTAAACCCTTTTGTAAATACTCGACAATCAATGAAGCAAATATCTCCTAGACCTCATACAAATGGTACATTCTCTTGTCCTTTATTTTACTAAGTATTTTCCACTATTTGCCATGCTGCTACATTTGAGTCTATTTTCCATCGTGCTGCAAGAGTTGAAGCCAAAGGGGTATGTGTGCAATATTAAGAGTATCTCTTAACCTTGTCGACATGGTGAATTTCCCTCTCATCCCCTTTAGTGATTTTGGATTTTGCCTAACGTTTCATATAATGTCCCCTAATTGGGAATGCCCTAATTCCTTAATTTAAATAAACAAAGGGATTAGAGAATATCTTTCACCTGATTGAAGCCTTGCACATAGATTAGAATCATTTACCACAATCATACTGATTAGCAGATCATAATCATTTACCACAATAATACTAATTAGCATATCATCATAATTAAATGTTAGTAAACTCATGGCCAATCATTAATTCAATCACAAAGCATTTTAACATCCTTAGAGGATTCAACCATAGGAGAGTATGGGACAACGTGACCCGATGGGGTGCCTAGGACCCATCTTGCCAACCATTACCCCCTCTTTGTGATTTGACCTCTTGTGCTGATTCACCATGATGGAGGAGTGAAATTACAATCTTCTAGGCCCAAGCCGCTATACCATTGGTACCCTAAATGGATACCCCCTTGGCCTCCTTGGGACTACTTGGTCCCCTATTATGGGACTACTTGGTCCCCCATTATAGGACTGCTTGGTCCCCCATTATGGAGGTGGTGTACCTAGGAGAGTGCCCCATCGTTGTTCCCCTCTTGTAATCTCGGCCTCCTCTATCATGGCTAAAACATTAAGACATATGAAAAACAAATATTAATCATATTTACTGGTATAAGGAGGCAGTCATAACAGCAATGTATCATTAGTAAACACAATCACTTATATTAAATTATACTGCATCATATAGATGTAAATCAGATCTCATACCACCAACTCAGGAAATCGGACTGTTGCACAAATGTTAATTGATTATTTCTGACTTAGAAGATGCAGACCTTTATTCCTTTTATCTGATCAGATGATCGTTGTCTTAATGTTCAGATGTTTATTGATTCTCAGATTGAGTCCAACTTGCTCTCTGATCGATCTGTTTTCAATGTTCAGAAGATATTGCTTAAAGAGAAACAAACAGATTAGTTTCAATTGAATAATGACTAATAAGGATTAATAATTGCTGCAAGCATCATTATTGCATAATCGTATTATATATATTGCTGTATATGTATTATATTCAACTTACTTCCCTTATTGATTTATCAGTTATCTTCATTTATCTCTCCTTGAGCCAACTCTTCTTCCCACATATTTCTTTTAATCTGAGTATATCATGTTAATGTATCGGCATGCTATGCTCAGGAAACACTATCATTTCTGTCCTTTATTCCCCATTCATATATATGCCTTTAAATCCCTTCTCCCCAATCTGCTTTAATACTCTGAAAACATATCCTTCGATTCTTCTTTAATACTTCAGAAAATGCTTCTTCCAGATTTCTGCCTCTTGAAGATCTGCTTGTATCTCTTTTAAATCTGCCTATTTTATCTCTGCTCGTGCATATCTTTTTCCCCCTCTAATCCTCCAACCAACCTTCTTTTATATCATACCAATATACCCTTTCATCCAAGGGGGGCGTCTATTCAAAGGAGGTCGGCCAAGCTTGGAATAATATATTTATTTTATAAAGCAAGGAGTCGGCCAGCATTAAAACGACTTTGCCAATCTTTTTAATCGCTGCCTGTCTTCTTATTATATATTCTATAAAATATATTTATTATTATTATTAGTTTTATATATTATTTTAATATTTATATATTATAATGTTTATAATTTTAATAATATTTAAATTGTCAATATTTATGTTTTTAATATTTGTTTTGTTATTTACTTTATTTATTTATTTATTTATATATTTTAGTGTTGTACTTTCGGGGGCATGACATTCCATTATGCAACCATGATCTTGTCTCTTTTTCTTTTGTAGGTTGATAGCAATACAACTATCCACTGTTGCAAGGTAAGAACAAGTAAGTGTGGGTTGATGGCCGACAACCCTCACCCCTCTCCCACACCTACTTTTGAAAGACAATGATTGCCTAGTCATGCAATGCAACTATTCCAAGGAGGCAATATGTAAGTATGTTGAATCAAGTCAACATTTCAATCATATGATGTCACAACACTCCAAAATGCACTTTGTAGTGCATCTTAGAGATAGAACGGGCACAAATCCCCCTAGATTGTCATAAACCTAGGTCACCTTCTTAGTCTTCCTTAGCATTTTCCAAAATCCCCATGCCTTAGTTTGCCTTTGCATAGTTTTCCCTCACTTCAAATTGCATGGTTTTGCCTACTTTGACAAAACCGCTACTTTTAACAAGTAGCAACTACTATAAAACCCAACCATGTATGTTCCTACCATGTACTGGTTTTCAATTGAATGCTTGTGTTCTAGCATGTTTCTAGGACCTATCTGGTAGATGGATTATCTTATTGATATACGCATTGGAGTTCTAAGATACTCAGTATTGATGTTTATGGTATAGAGCCATGCTTGAATAGTATGATGCCATCTTGTGATTCATATCAGTTTGATTAGAGTATCACTTGTACATCATGTTTTGAAAGACTAATTGTGATTAGTGCTTTGTATTATACCAAAATTGTAATTATGTAGATAGAGATGGTATGTGTGATTATCATGCTTTGAGATGTTATATGTATCTTGATTTCTATGTAAGAGAACATGTTGATATATTGGCCTAATTATGCTTCAGCTATGATCTCAATTATTGGATTTAATGTGCACAATGAATGTGCAGGACTTATACAAGTGTATGGCTAATGAATGGTATGTAGAGGTGATCGTCCTAGATATCAATTACCATCTCACTTCATTTTTTGGAAGTTTGAAACCTCTTTCTATGTGTTGAATAGTTTGCCTAGTCTTTATGGTCTAGTAAGAGACCATGTGGCTTTTGTGAGTGTGTTTTACCACATCTCCAAAGCTGGTTTGCCATCTATGTGAGTTTTGAGTGATTTCCACACTTCTTAGAGAAGGCTGGAAAGTTTGTGCTTTTTAAGTTAATTTACTTTTGAGTGAATTTTGGGATTTTAGTCCCTTTAGTGATTTTTATTTGGTTTTGTCTTTCAAAAATCAGAAATTCAGTTTCTATTTAAGTGAAAAATGCTTAAAGCATTTAGGGATTCTTTTTACATCCTTTTTGGCCTTAATTTATTTGAATTAGATTTTTGAGTTGGCCTCTTGGGTTGAGGTTGCATTAAATCTATTTTCTTGTTGAGTCAGGGTATCTTCCTCATAAGAAAGGGAACTCATTATGTTATTTCATTATTCTATTTTGGGGAATGGAAAAGTGTGAGAAGATATAATGGAGTTTAAGAGCTTGAAGCACCTTGAAAAATGGAGTTGTAACTTGTAAGTGCTTGTCCCATGGAAGGGCTTGCTTCCCACCATTACATGGATGAATTCTTAGAGATTGCAAAAGTTTCCTTGGTCTTTTAATGGATGTTTTCTTCCTGTTGCTCATTTCAAGATTGATAGAGCTCACCTTGTACTTTGTGGACTTTGCTTTCAGTTAGTCTTTGGGAGCAAGGGAAGGTATTCCCCTATATTTATTGATTTTATTTACTCTCTTTCCAAAAGTGATAAATGTTGAATCGAGTTCACAATACAATGAGTAATAGATTATTTAACTTGCTTTCTGTTATGCATTTTAAATACTGCTGATCTTTTTATCCTCGTGTGGAAAGGATAGCTTGTTTTATTGGAGTGTTTGGTTCCTTGTTGATTTATCTTACTTTGGCCTTATTTAGGCTTTGTGTGAATATTTGGGTTCAAATGCTTGTTCTAATTATTTGGATATGTGAGTGCATACATGGTTTCTTTGAGAGAGAACCTTTATAACCCTTGTAGGGTTTGGTGTTCCAATGGTTGGTGTGAAACCATATGTTAATCTTTTGGTGTCTTGTATGAGACCTTTGTGTGTGCTTCACAATGGCCTAGTTGATTGTGTATCCATGGTCCTTCTTCTTCATAGCTCAAGGGTTGCCTAGAGTGGCATAGACATCTATTGCACTTGATGACAGTAAAATGGTAAGGTGGCGTGTACATCCTTCACTGGCCCTCTTCTTCACAATCTCTTTGGAAGCTGGAGAGCTCCTAGTTAGCTTGCTTTATTTATTGCAATTTATTATTTGAGCAAAGTCATAAAGTTGAAATTATTGTTCTTATGCATGCAAATTATGTATTGGTGACTGATACTATGAAATAGCAATCACCATTGAAATATTCATGTGAGTGAATTCGTATTAGAGATGAATTGATTTATGTACTTTGGACTTTAAAAGAGGAAAAGTATTGTTCCAATTTGAAAGTTGTCATTCTGTAATTCTAAGGGCTGAGCCTCAATGGCTAGTGAATTTGTGATTCAATGAGCCATACTATGGGTCCGTAAGATTCCCCTATTAAATTTAAACCTTAGTTGCAGGTTTTAATTGGTTCTTGATGAATTGGAGCTTTGCGAAACATAGAGGTGTCAATAGGTCCTCCTATCAATTTAGTGGTCTTTGATCGTGGAAAACTCATTTTTGCTATGTGCTAATTTGTGAGGTTAGAGAAACATGTTAAGCATCCTTGTGTAAATTTACATCTTCAGAAAACATGTATTTCTTGAGTTTTTACTAGAGTTGCAGTAGCACTTGCTGAAGCATCCACCCTGTTGCAGAAGTGTACCATGCATGGAATTTTCTAATGGAACTTTCTAGGTCTGTTTCGTGCAATTTTGGCCTCTTGTTTTTATAATCAATTTCCATAATAGAATATTTGTGTTCCTGTTAGGCAGAGTTTTGCATAAAATTTTAGCTTGCAATTACCACCTCAATATCCATGTTGAGACCTTTTTTCTCTGCATCATTGGAAAGCTGAACATTTCTCTGTTTGGCCATTCCTTCCTTTATAAGTACTATTTATAATGGTGAAGGAATTAATCAAATTAGTTAATAATAGAACACAGCCTTTATTCTGAGATATGATGTTATAAAATGATGAATATTGTTCTCTTTTGTTCACATCTATGCTTATGGAACCAGAATAAATTGGATTAAGGTTTTTAATGCTTTGTGTGAGTTGATAGGCTTTGGGTTCTGATGACCACTATATCTCTTAGCTTTATATCTCCTATGCATGATAGTGAAAAGAAGGAATGATTTGTCTTCTGAATGAGGGTATGGTGTAATCCTTGTGCTCTTTTCTATCTTATTGCATGTTGAAAATTAAATGTGGTAGAGATTGATTAAGTCCTTGTGACATGTATATTATATCTCTATCTCTGTCCTCTTACTTTAAGTATTGATGCTTGGTAATTGAACAACTCATGTCTTGTGGACTATTGCTAGCAATGGAGTTGTAGATTTTACTCGTGTCCATGTGTGATTATAAAATTATCTTCTCTATCTTTGTCTAATTCTCTTGGTGATATCGAAAGATTCAATGAGATCAATAGATTGATAAGGCAATTTTTGTTCTTCCTCTTTATGTTGGGGAAAGAAACATATGCTTATGTTTGCATTGATGAATGTTGTAACATCTAACATCTGAATTGAGAATTGAATGTCTCATGCATAGTTAACAAATGTATTCTTCTCTCCTCCCTCTTTGATGTGTTGTGTTGGTGAAAAGAAATGAGATCGTAGGTGGATGAGTTGTCACACTCTCTCTCTCTCCTTGTATTGTTGAAAATTGAATATATAGACTTTCTGGTAAATGTGCATAATCTCTCTCTTACACTTGTTAAGTTGTAATGAATATTTCAATGTAGTAACTGAAACTATTGAAGAAATGATTGTGGTCTGATTCTTACAATTTTGCTAAGATGGAGATGGATTGTGTCTCCCTTCTTAATGAATCTAACTCACTTCTTGAACATGGTTAATGAATCTAAGGAATGAATCACTTTGTGTCTCCTTTTGTATGTAGTCTTCCACTGGCATGTGTGCTAGTCCTGCATTGTGTTGCATGTCTCATTGGTAGATTAAGTAGGTGACAAAACTCTACTCGTGTGTATTATGCTTTCACTTTGGAAAGTGTACCACATTAGGAAGCTTATCACTCTTTCCTTCTTGAGATGACAACACTTGGGGGTGGGTGTGAGAGCTGTAACATTGTTTGTATTGTATTTTTTAACATGAAAAATGTGTTGGGTATGCTTTACCCCACTAATGCCCTGAGTAAAATTTGGGTATTGCAATTGCAAAACCATCACAGCAAGTTTCACAATTGCCCTAGCAGTTCCGTTTCTAGTCTTGCAACCACTGCAGCAGTTTCAAATGACATGAAAGAAAAGAAAAAATGTCTGAGTTTGGTGGATTATACTATCATCGGGTCCTCGTAAGCTAATGTTGGTGTTTAGAGGGGCCCTATGTGGAAGTTATATGGTACTTTCCTTAAGTTTTTCAGGCTCTGTTTATACATACTTACTATTTTTAGTAAGTAGCTTGGACGTTGGGGTCCAACCTTACTATTTATAGTAAGGCATCCATGAGATATCCCCCTTACTTTTTTTCAATTTTTTGAGCACAAGATTTCACCCGTTAACGTTAAAGAAATGATAAACCAACTAGAATGCAACCCTTCACTTTCTAATCACCTAGATCCCAATGAGGGCAAGGTGAGAGCATATGGTGGAAAGGGGATTGTTAGATAAGATTTGAAACTGAAAGTACAATACTGAAATCCACCCTTCAATTTCTGATCACCAAGTTCCCAGTGTGGGCTAGGTGAGAGCATACGGTGGAAAGGGGATCGTTAGCTGAAATATACTGAAAGTTGGAAATACAAAGTGTTGACGGCTCAACCGACCAACTAGAAAATGAAAGAAACTCGACCACTTATTCAACAGGAGTGGAAGTATAGAATACTGAAATGAAATGTCTGGGCGGCTAGTCGACCCCTTCCACTTTTCAATGGGTATGAAAGCAAAGAACAATACTGAAATGAAATAGATAGACAGCAAGGCCTGTCTCTTCCACTTTTTCAGTGGGAATACAAAATGTAAATTGCAGAAATATAAAGGGTTGATCAATACTACTGATTCAGCATTACAATGTGAAGTCTAATTTACAAATACAATGAGATATAGAAGGCCTATGATCACCAAAATGTTAGAACATAATCTCCAAACGAGTACATGAAATCCAGTATATGAAATATGGCAAAATGACTGAAATATCAAGTCTGATATTAAATTGCAGCAAACTGAAAACCAGATCAGCAAGTACAGATTTCACCTTTATGCTTGTAACTTCGCCAATACTCCTTCGAATGATGTCAACTCAAGTGCAAACGAACTATAGGAGAAGGACATCTAAGTTCCAGCTGAGAAAACAATCCAAAACAGCTCACACTTTTATGCACGCTTCCCAAGGCACTGTTGAAGATGGTACGGCCACCTAGAGGCTAGAAGAGGGCGACCAACATAGAAAATCCAAAACTCCACAATAAAATCTGAAAACTGGAGCAATGGGGCGCCTAGGATAGGAAAGCAATTGGAGCAAACACCCAGAACCAAACAAACACCGTACAAAAAACTATGATCAAAAATGTGTTTCAGCCAAGCACCAAACCAACAACACCAAAACTGATAAAACCACTCCAAAATCAGAAAACATCAAATAACTCCATCATCAATCAGCTCAATCTGCACTTCTAAGTGAAGAACAGTCACTATATCAGCTAGGTATTATCTTGCAAGTACAAAACTAAAAAGAGGCTAGGAGGTATGCATTCCTCGAAGCAAGGGTCTGAAGAAATTTCAGCAACACTTCGTTATATTAGCAATGGATACCAAAGATGAAGACAAAGTCTCTTATTTATAACTTTTCTCAACTCTCCATTCAAAAACCTTTTCCCTCCAAATAGGGCGCCCAAATGAAATTCACATTCACCTATTTAATTTGCATTTTGAATTTCATCTTTGACCCCTTGACCAAGGCGTCCAAAAGCACATGAGAGATATAACTTTATAAAAATGCAAATACACAAGTTAGGCGTCCAAAAACCACTTAAGTGAAATAACTTTATAACTCACAAATATTTCCCAAACTAGGCGCCCATTTTGCCTAAGTCAATATTTCACTTAAAAACATTATATTCACCAAATAAGGCGTCCAACATGAAGTCACTCAAAGTACTGAACTTGCCAAAACAAGCTCCAAGAATGTTGGAGACCAAACTGCACATACTGTCCTGCTAGAAATAGCCACTGCACTGAACTGTTGAACAGTTGCTAAAAATAGCACTGCTAGAAATAGCACTTACTATAAATAGCATACTTCTAAAAATAGTGACTTTAAACTCATTTTAAGCACAAACCGGGCAACCGTCGCAACTTACTAAAAATAGCAAGTCCGGAAAAGTCCCCTGATGCTGATGCATGTTACACCATTCTAAAGCCCTCTGAAAACCCAGAAAGACCCAAAAACCACTCTGCAATACTCTAGCATGCAAACCCTTGAAACCACAAAAGAAATCTCCTAGAAAATAGGAAACCCTAATTTCCACTTCCAACTAGCCTACGGGCCTCCAGGATAGGCTAACGGTCAATTGATGAGACTATTGCTAAGAAGGGGACATTACAGTTTTCCCTCCCCAAGATTGCTTGCCCTCAAGCAATTACAAGTTTGGATGCTGCAAAATTTGCTCATCCTCCCAAGTAGCATCCTTAATAGGCAAATTCTTCCACTTCACCAAATACTCTTTGACTGTCCTCTTCCTCAAAGAGCACTCTCTGAAATCAATGATCTCCTCAGAAACAAAAATCAACTATCCTTCCTCATCCAAAGGAGGCAAATCTGATGAAGCCACAACATTATGCCCAAGCGCCTTCTTGAGGCGTGACACATGGAAAACATTATGCACTTTGCTACTTGCTGGTAGCTCTAACTCATAAGCCACTTCTCCAACATGCCTGATGATCCTAAAAGGTCCATAAAAAGGTGGCTTAAGTTTCTCCACTCCACTCTTCTTGAGAGTAGACTGTTTGTAAGGTTGGAGTCTCAAATAGACCATGTGACCAACCTCAAATGTGCACTCAATACAGTGTTGATCAACATACAGCTTCTGCTGATTCTGTGCATGATGAAGATTGTCCTTCAATGATCTCAAGATGTCCTAACTCTACTGCAACATATCCCTTGCTTGGGGGCTCTACTATCACCAAACAACAAATCAGCAAAGCTAGGCACCTCATAACCATACAGAGCCATGAATGGAGACATCTTGATAGACATGTGGTAGGAAGAGTTGTAACAATACTCTCCCAAATGAAGCCATCTCACCCAAGCCTTTTGTTGCCCCGAAACATAATTTCTGAGATAGTCCTCCAACCACTTGTTCACAATCTTCGTCTACCCATCAGTCTGTGGGTGATAACTAGTGCTTGGAGTAAGCACTATACCACTCAATCTGAAAATCTCTTGCCAAAAAATGCTTAGGAACTTGTTGTCCCTATCACTTACAATGTTTTTCAGTAACCCATGCAATCTAAACACCTCATGGAAGAACAAATCAGCAACCTAAGCTGCTGTAAATGAGTTGGTTATGGCAAAGAAATAGGAAAACTTAGTTAATCTATCCACAACAACATAGATGCAATCTTTCCCTTGCACCTTTAGCAACCCTGTGATGAAATCCATTGAGATGCTTTCCCATTTCTGATCGGGAATAGGTAGGGGCTACAACAAACCAGCTGTAAATGTGTGCTCATTTTTGTTCATTTGGCAAGTATGACACTCCTTAATGTAGCGTAAGACTTCATCTTTTAGCCCTTTCCATGAAAATATTTCGCGGATCTGCCTATAAGTCTTAAAATAAACTTGATGACCAGCAAGTAGAATGTCATGAAACGATTGCAAAATCTTCTTTTTAAGCTTAGATTCAAGCACCAAGAAGATTCTACCCTTATACTGTATCAAACCATCAATCAACTGATACCTCTCATCATGCAAAGTGCCCTCAACAATGCTGGTTGCAAACTGATTTCTAGCATAATCAGCAATAAACTGCTCCTTCCAATCAGTAGAAATCTCACATAAAGAGCTCAAATGGGGTCTTCTGGATAGTGCATCAGCCACAATGTTATTATTACCTTTGACATATTGAATGTCAAAATCGTAAGCTTGAAGCTACTTACCCACTTCTATTGTCTTTCATTCAAATCTTTCTGATGCATGAAGTACTTAAGACTGTTATGATCAGTCTTAACTACAAATTTGCTCCCAACCAAGTACTATTTGAACTTAGCCAATGCATGCATGATTGCAAGCATTTCCTTGTCATAGATTGAATATGTTCTTTCAACACCCCTCAACTTTCTACTCTTAAAAACAATGGGATGTTTCTCTTGCATTAGAACAGCCCCAACTCCTCCTAAAGCATCACATTGCAACTCAAAGGGTTTGGTGAAATCGGGTATGACCAACACTGGACACGAACTCATGAGCTGCTTGAACTTGTCAAAAACAACTTGTCTTTTCTAACCACACAAATGCCCCCTTTTTGGTGAGATCCGTAAGAGGGGCAGCCATATGAGAGTAGCACTTCACAAACCTTCTATAGAAACCACATAGACCCAAGAACCCCTTCCAATGTGACACGTTCTCTGGAGGAGGCCAATCCAAGATAGCCTTGATCTTCTCAGGCTCAACTCTAACTCCCTCGGAGCTGATTATGTGCCCAAGGTAAAGCAGCTCCGTCATTCCAAATTCACATTTGGACTCCTTAGCAAACAAATATTCAAATTCCAAAACACTAAGCACTTCCTCCAAATGCTTAAGGTGCTCTTCCCATGACTTGCTAAATATGAGAATGTCATCAAAGAAGATAAGCACGAATTTCGTCAACTGCTTCTAGAAGATTTTGTTCATGCAAGATTGAAAGGTAGCTGGCGCGTTAGTCAACCCAAAGGGCATGACTAGGAACTCAAAATGCCCAAAATGACATCAGAATGTCATCTTCTCAATATCTTATTCTCTCATCCGAATCTAATAGTAGCCCGATCTAAGATCAATCTTAGAAAAGAACATAACTCCATGTAGCTCATCAATGAGCTCATCTATCCTAGGAATGGGATATGGGTTTTTTATAGTCTTTTGATTCAAGGCACTGTAATCTACGCACATGTGCATGGTGCCATCCTTCTTCTTGACTAGAACTAGTGCAGAAGCAAAGGGACTCTTGCTTGGGTGAATGTGACCCATGTCCAAGAGTTCTTTTATGGCCTTCTCAATCTCATATTTTTGCTTCTTTGGATACTGATAAGGAGTCGTAATAACTGGCTTAGCTCCTTCTTTCAGCTCTATGACATGCCCGGTCCCTCTCTCAGGAGGTCTCCCAGGGGGTATGCTACCAAATACTTTACTCCTCTTGGTGATCAATGACTGAATATCAGGATTGTAGTGTCTCTTATCTTCCACTGGATCAGATGACATGATCAAACACTCTGCTGCCCACTCAACTTGGTCATGACGAATCAGCCTCTCCATCCTCTTGAATGACACAATGTGAGGGCCTCCATTAGACATCCCTCTTAGCACTACCTTCTTCCCATCTGGTTGAAACTTCAACTCCATGGTTTGCAGATTTAGAGTGATCTCTCCAAGAGATCGTAGCCACTGAATACCAAGCACTGCATCAGTATCTCCAATGCCAACAACATAGAAGTCATCTTTGACTTCAAAATTACCCAAAAGCATAGACATGTTAGAGATTTTTCGGTTGCAAGATATAGTAAAACCATCAACTACCATTACTTTGAAACAGTGGTACACGGGGACACGTCCCCTACCCTTTTGCCCCCCGTACCCGTACCCAAGATGTTTTGGGGATGGGGCATGCCTTGGGGACGTTTTTCAGGCATCTCCAAAAAGTTTCCTTTTTTTTGGAACGTCCCCAATAGGCAGGGACATCCCGGGGACGGCTGGCCGTCCCCGAGACGGTTAGGGGACGCCCAAGCGTCCCCTAACTGTCCAGGGGACAGCCAGCCATCCACTTTTTTCCAGCAAGTTTTTACAAAAAGGAAAAACTCTAAAATTAAAAATGCTTATTTTTTGTGTTTCTAAGTGGACCCCACGCCCTTCCAAGCCTAAAATGAAACATTAATCTTGCTTTCAAAGTCGTTTGAGTTAATTTTTACATTCCAAAAAGAATTGCAGCTAAGAGGAAAGTGAGCAAGAGATAAATTGGCAGTGACTCAGACTCTGAGTCTGATTTTGATGCAATGTTGGCAGATGTCGAGTAGAGGCAACCATCATACTTTCTTTTGCTATGGTTTGGACATTTGTGACTGACATTTGTAGTGCAAAATTGTAGCCTTTGGGCATTTTATTTTTAAAATTTTATATCATATGCACATTGACTGTTTGACATGAATTATGGAAGCAATTAAGCAGTTGTAGTATTAATTTGTTCGACTCTATAATGTATATGTCAATATGATTGGTGATTACATTTGCAACTTTATCAATGTTCATTGTTATGATTGTCATTACTCATATGAATATCTGAAATTTCCCTATATTTTTAAAATATATATATATATAGTCGTCCCTCCATCCCCAAAACACGTCTCGTCGTTCCGTTGTCCCCCCATATCGGAAACTTGGTGGAACATAGCTTTGAAACCTTCAAACTCTACCATTTTGAGCCCTCTCTTTGCAACCAAACCTCCGTCTATGAAATTATGAGTTGCTCCTGTGTCAATTAGAGAAACAATACGCTGCCCTCCAAGCACTCCACAAACCCTGAAAGATTCATTCTTTTGGAAACTAGAGAGTTGGGAGAAAGCATCCCCACCTCCTTGCTCTTTATCGGACTCTTCTGGGCCTCTTTCTTCATCGTTGTCCACAAAATCAGACCGCTGTTCTGAATAATCAGATTCTAATCCATAATCAAAATAGGCCTCCATATGGTGAAAATGACCCTTTCCATAACATATATGGCCTTTAATCCATGGTTCTCTACATGTGTAACATAAACCATCCTTTCTAAGCTTCTCACAAAGCTCATCATCTAACTTAGAGTGAAACTTTTTGGAAGGATGAGAAGGATGTTTCTTTTCTTTCATATGGGCAAAGGGCTTGGACTGAAATTTAGGCCTTGGGGCAGCCAACTCCATACTTCTCGCTTTCTTAATAGCTTCATAAAGACTTGGTGGATCAAATGCTTTAACCCACCCCTTCAAGGGTTCCATTAAACCTTCTGAAAACAAAACAACAAGTCTCCTTTCAGTGATGTTGGGCACCATCACAAGAAGCCTCTGAAAATCTGCAATATAGGAGTCAAGCGAGCCATGTTGCTTCAGTTGTGCAAGCTCACGAAACTCGACTTCAGGATCCTTAGTATCAAACCTTTCAATCAGCTTGTTGGTGAACTCATATGTGTGAATAAGGTTATGGCCAAGAGTGACCAAACCATGATACCACCACTCATGGGCAGCCCCATCTAAGTGCAATGTAGCAAACTTGATGGCATCTTCTTCAAGCATCAGTCTAAGTGAAAGGTAGTTGTCCAACTTTTGGACCCACGATCTTGCAAAACACTTATCACTCCCATCGAAGTGAGCCAAGGTAACCTTCCCAAGAGCTTGTCAGTAATCTCTTGGAGGCATAGGAGCACGATTCTCAACTATTCCACCACCTCTTCTCTTCTTCTGGTTCAAATATTAATCTAAGGTCAAAATCTCACAAATCTCAACTAGAAGGGAAGCATACTCCATGTAACTATTCCTCGCCTCATCCACCAATGGTATTTCGGCTTCAGCATGCGGTTCCTCCCTTTGAATAAAGGTAGGAATAAGAGGTCTAAAGGATAATCCTCTAGTATTTGCAACATGTTGACCAATAGTTCTTTCTCTTCCATTTGTCTCAAAAAAGTTGTTTTCCCCGATATGATTCTACTGAGGCTGAGTTACTTGCTGATCCATTTTAGCAAACAACCAAGACATCATGTCCAACATAATGTCGAACTTCCTCTCAGTTCTAGTATCTCTATCCTCCTCTTCACAGGCTGGGCCCTTCTCTCTATCTGCCATGGTCTCAATTGCAATCCCACGGTTCCTCAGAACCTTTGAAAAAGTATCTTCGTCCGGAACTGGTGGGGACTAATACTGTTGTCTCTTCAACTCTCTGTCGTAATATCTTATTTCTCTGTCACTCATCAGACAACTAAAACTCTAAAATCACACAGGCTGGCAAGAAAACTAGCTTTGATACCACTAAGATATCCCCCTTACTTTTTTTCAACTTTTTGAGCACAAGATTTCACCCATTAACGTTAGAGAAATGATAAACCAACTAGAATGCAACCCTTCACTTTCTAATCACCTAAATCCCAATTAGAGCAAGGTGAGAGCATATGGTGGAAAGGGGATTGTTAGATGAAATCTGAAACTGAAACTACAATACTGAAATCCACCCTTCACTTTCTGATCACCAAGTTCCCAGTGTGGGCTAGGTGAGAGCATACGGTGGAAAGGGGATCGTTAGCTGAAATATACTGAAAGTTGGAAATACAAAGTGTTGACGGCTCAACCGCCCAACTAGAAAATGAAAGTTTCTCGACCACTTATTCAATAGGAGTGGAAGTATAGAATATTGAAATGAAATGTCTGGGTGGCTAGCCGACCCCTTCCACTTTTCAGTGGGTATGAAAGCAAAGAACAGTACTGAAATGAAATAGATAGACGGCGAGGCCTGTCTTTTCCACTTTTTCAGTGGGAATACAAAATGTAAATTGTAGAAATATAAAGGGTTGATCAATACTACTGATTCAGCATTACAATGTGAAGTCTAATCTACAAATACAATGAGATATAGAGGGCCTATGATCACCAAAATGTTAGAGCATAATCTCCAAACAAGTACATGAAATCCAGTGTATAAAATATGGCAAAATGACTGAACTATCAAGTCTGATATTAAATTGCAGCAAACTGGAAACCAGATCAGCAAGTACAGATTTCACCTTTATACTTGTAACTTCGCCAATACTCCTCTGAATGATGTCAACTCAAGTGCAAACGAAGCATAGGAGAAGGGTATCCAAGTTCTAGTTGAGAAAACAATCCAAAACAGCTCACACTTTTTATGCGGGCTTCCCAAGGCACTGTTGAAGATGGTACGGCCACCTAGAAGAGGGCAACCAACATAGAAAATCTGAAAACTGGAGCAATGGGGCACCTAGGATAGGAAAGCAATTGGAGCAAACACCCAAAACCAAACAAAAATCATATGAAAAAACTATGATCAAAAATGTGCTTTAGCCAAGCACCAAACCAGCAACACCAAAATTGATAAAACCACTCCAAAATCAGAAAATATCAAATAACTCCATCATCAATCAGCTCAATCTGCACTTCTAAGTGAAGAACAGTCACTATATCAGCTAGGAACTGTCTTGCAAGTACGAAACTGAAAAGAGGCTAGGAGGTATGCGTTCCTTGAAGCAAGGGTCTGAAGAAATTTCAGCAACACTTTGTTATATTAGCAATGGATACCAAAAATGAAGACAAAGCCTCTTATTTATAACTTTTCTCAACTCTCCATTCAAAAACCTTTTCCCTCCAAATAAGGCGCCCAAATGAAATTCACATTCACCTATTTAATTTGCATTTTGAATTTCATCTTTGACCCCTTGACCAAGGCGTCCAAAAGCACACGAGAGATATAACTTTATAAAATGCAAATACAAAAGTTAGGCGTCCAAAAACCACTTAAGTGAAATAACTTTATAACTCACAAATATTACCCAAACTAGGCGTCCATTTTGCCTAAATCAATATTTCACTTAAAAACATTATATTCACCAAATAAGGTGTCCAACATGAAGTCACTCAAAGTACAGAACTTGCCAAAACAAGCTCCAAGAATGTTGGAGACCAAACTGCTCATACTGCCCTGCAAGAAATAGCGATTGCACTGAACTATTGAATTGCTGCTAAAAATAGCACTTACTATAAATAATATATTGCTAAAAATAGTGACTTCAAACTCATTTTAAGCACAAACCGGGCAACCGTCGCAACTTACTAAAAACAGCAAGTTCGAAAAAGTCACCTGATGCAGATGCATGTTACACCATTTTGAAGCCCTTTGAAAACACGAAAAGACCCAGAAACCACTCTGCAATACTCCGACATGCAAACCCCTAAAACCACAAAAGAAACCTCCTAGAAAATAGGAAACCCTAATTTCCACTTCCAACTAGCCTACAAGCCTCCGGGATAGGCTAACAGTCAACTGATGAGACTACTGTTGAGAAGGGGACATTACAATCCAAATGAGCAGTATGAGCAGTGAGTTAGCCTATGGTGTTGTCAGAATTAATTGATGTTGAATTTTAATGGAGTTATGATATAATAATTATTATTAAAGTGATTACTTTAATAATAATTAAATAATAAAGTGGATATCATTAATGAATTTATTGACCTTATAATATATGGCTTATTTTAATAACATAAGGTCAAATCATTTAAATCATTGAAATGGGTGCCCACATAAAGTAATAACACATGGCAACAAAAGCAAATATATTTTAATATATTAAATGATTGAAAAAGCCAAAGAGGTCGTGGCATTTTGGAGTTGATATAAAAGCTTTTGAAAAAGCATTCTCATTCATTCAACACTTTGAAAATTGAAGAGTTTTGGCTGTGAGAAGAAAACAAGGGTTTTCAGCTGCAAATTAATCTTGGAGAAGTAGAACGTACTTCTCTTAGATTGTGCATTCTACAGGTGTGAAATACCACCCAAGGTTTGCATCTTCAAGTGGCTTCACTCAGAGGTCACAATTGTGCATATTGGAGAACAACATTTCAAGAAATATCAGGAGATATTGTGCAGATCAGAATCACATTGAAGGTCATCATTGTTGGATATCATTACATTGCTGTTACACCTTCATTACAGTAGGTTGTACCATTATCAAACCTGGTCGTACAGTTTCTTGTGGCCGTACCATTATCAGACCTGGTCGTACTGTTTCTTGAGGCTGTACCATTGCTGGTTTGGGCGTGTGAATGCCAGAAGGAAGGTGCTTGGGGTTTGGTCTCACAATTTGTCTCATTCTTGGCGTCTAAATCAAGGGCATTGTTTGGTATCAATTCCAAGGTGGAGAAATCATCCATTGGAGATAGGTGTCCAAATTCCAGGAGGTCCAGTCTGCTGATTTAATAAATTCAGACCTGCAAATATTTGCTTTGGTTTCCGGGTATGATCAGATTGTATATGCAAAGTTAATGATAAATCTGATTTGATATATACATTATTTATTTCCAGTGATCTTCCATTCTGTAATTGTATATGTATTAAGTTGCATTTATTTTGGTTTCCTAGCAAACATCTCAAAAATCACAAAAAAATCAAAAACACACAAAACCAAAAAAGTTTCATACAGCAGCAGTTTGAGTTAGCAAATATCCTATCAGGGGTGAGATATTTCAGGTAAGCAATGATTACATGTTAGAGACAGCGATTAAAAATGTCAAACAATAAGTAAATATTAATGATAAAAGTAAAGCAATGATATTATATATGGGCAGCAAAACTTGTATTAGTTATAAGATGCAGCAATTATATTACAAAAGAGGCAGTAACTATATTCATAAGGAGGCAGCAATTAAAGTGTTCAAGTTAAAAGACAGCGATTAAGAATGAAGGGGTGCATCCTTTGTAAAGGATGCAATTGTAATAAAGAGGTGTGACTATTCACCCCACCATGAAGGGTATATAAGGAGGCATCTTTGGAAAAAGCAGAGAGAAATGGAGGAATAGAAATCACTTAGCAATCTGAATAAAAACAGCAGAGTGAAGGAAATAGAATATCATTTGGGATTAGAGCAGATATCAAGAAGTATGTAGAAGAGCATTCAATGAGATATATATGAAGACAAATTATAAATCAATAATAAGGGAAGTAAGCTTACTATGATTACATACACACACACACACACACACACACACATATATATACTAGCACTTGCACCAATGAGGTGCAATACTTACGCCGATAGGCTGTTCCTCCACATTATCCTTGGAGAAGAAACAAAACCGGAAAAAAGGGGTTTGCATTTAGTAGAAGAAATTTTGGATCAACTTTACAAGGACAATTTGATTAGTGAAATGGAAAACCCTTAAATTAGTAGAGAGAGAATGTAAGCCTCTAAAGGTTACAAACCTACTTTCAAATATTCTTGCAAGACGTTCAGCTTAGCTGAGTAGGATACATAAGATGAGTGATGTTCACCATATATAGAATTTCTCTAAGACAAGACATGTAAAAAGGGAGCATGTTGGTGTAGGAATGCATGTTGGTGTAAGAACGCATGTTAAAAGATTCTTAGCATGAGAAGTGTTGAATACAAAAATAGTATAAAGCTGATAGATTCAACATCCATCGTTGAATGATGTAACTCTATAATGGGTCAAGGTAACAAAGGGGGGTCTATAGTTCATAAAGTTTTTGGGTTAGTAAATGAAGCTAACATTGCAAAATATGAATATTATTGTACATATACATGATCAAGTGAGTTCCACTCTTTTACAAACTCAAATTCAAATTCGTGGACTATTCAAACTAAGTTAGATCATGTATTTTTTTCATGTATAGATTTTAGTTAGAATGAGTGACTCAAAATAGTGGTTTGATTAATGGCACTGTAGAATTTTAAGCCCACTTGAGATGTATCAACTTCCTAGGGGACTACAACTCACAAATATGGAGTCTTCAAATGACTTTGTCCAACTTTTAGATCTAGTTCAACCAAGTATATTATAGATGCATTATTTAATCAAAAATAATATTTTCTCTTATTTTGTAGTATATTTATATCATGTATTGAATTAATTGTTAAATTAAATACATAATTCAATGCAAAGCATATCTATGTAGTTATTGTGAATAAAGATAATGAACATACTATTTGCCACCAAGGAAAAAAATTGGAAGCCCCTATCATATATGAAGAATAGTGAGTGTTCTACAAGATTAGTAGTTGTTAGTAAAACACAAGGCTTAGGAGGTATCTAATGGAGAAATCAGATGTGTAATTCAAAAAAAATTGGCACATATAAAAAAAATTGACCAAATATGGGGTTAGATCATTGAATAAAAAATTGTAATAATTGACCACAAAATACACTTATCCACGAAGATTAGAGTGTCAATATGTGGTTTATTAAAAAATAAATTGGTGGAATGACACAAAGATTGTATATATTTTGTAAGTATGTTTTATACTTATTGATATATTTCAATTTAGTATGCTACGTACTTAAATTCTTTGATTTGACTATGTTGTGTACTTAATTTATTTTATTCAAGCATGTTATATACTTATTAATCTAAGAATTTGATTTGAAAATTCTATTGAATTCTTCAAATGTAGAAATTAATGGTATCAAACAAGCTTCTACATTCTTGTGGTTGGCGTTAGTGCTAAAGAATTTTATAGCCTTGACAAAAAGAGAAGCTTTTAATTTGTGACTAATATAGTGGATCCCTAACTCTGGTTTTCTAGTTATTCTAATGAGTTTGCTTTGATCCTCTTATCCCATCTCCATGTGAAAGAATACATTGTAGAAGTTCCACGGATATGTTGTCCCCCTCTTTAGATAATATCCATGGAAATTTCTCTCCTCTGTGGAGTTGGCACAACTTCCAATATATTAACTCACCATTAAGTCCCAACAAATAAAATTACAAATCACCATTGACAAGAAAGAATAATTGTAATCTAATTGATGTTTATGCATCATCCTTTGACCATTTATTACTTGTAATTGATCATAAGTAGTCATAAAATACTTGTATGGTTTATGTATTTATCTTACATTAACATATCTCACTTTAAGAGTTACCACTTTAAACCAATGACATTATTTTTTCCCATTATTATATTATACCTATATCTCCTTTGACCAAGACAATAAATAACCACTTATTACAATCATCTCCATAATAAATAAAACTAAACCAAGGACCTAGTAGGCTTAATCTCTAGTTTAAAGTTCTTGTGAAAACATATAATAGGGTCAACAATACATGGTATGCAAGAAACCATATTAGCCACATATATAATATTCATATATCTATCAAATAATAGTTTTACATTTGTATAAACCCCCATACTCTTCTAATACTTAACAATTCTAAGATCCACTTTAATGAAATGGGGAAAGCATAATCTAGTAATATTTGTATTAAATACCCTTACCATTTACTTGGGTCCCTATCTTGAGATAACAATAAATTACACAGTATTATGTGATGGTGGGTTCATTTTCATACTCTTTTATCTATCCCCATACAAATTTCCTAATAATTTAATTAACTGCATTACAAATTTTTAAATCCACATTGTGTTGTTTGACAAACAATACAAAGAAAGGAATGTAGTCATTATCATACTCTTACCTAATTATAGAAGATGGTTTAAATTAATTATTCTAGAAGATGGTTTAAAGGAATAGTCATTGTGTTATTTGGTTTGTTTAACAAATTTACAGGAATATTAATTATTTCATGTTAATCCTTCTCAAAGTTCAACTTAATAAAAACAATTAAAAACAAATTAATACATATCATATTTAATCTAATAAAAACATTTAGAACAATTATAGAACATTAAAATAATAACATTTTGCATTATTCAGCTGAACAAAGCAACACTATTTTAACATGATACATTTAGTATAAGCTTCATCCCAACATTAAATGAATAGTTAAACTTCAAAATATACATAAATAAAATTCATCCTGGAATTAAATGTGTACATAGATCAACTTCGTCCTAGAATTAAATGAACAAAGATTTAAACATTTAAAGGAAAAACACGTGTGGTTATGTATTTCTCGCACAATTACGAGTCGCGTCAAGATATAAAATAACTATATGATATTTATTAACGAGTATAGATTAATTATATTTTAAGAGCGTCAATTTTAAATACCACTTTCACTGTTCACACGTACTTTGAGGAAATAAAATAACAATTGTGCATAAATTAATTATATTTAAAGATTGTCAGTTTTCAATCCAGTACACCTTCGAAAATGCCAATTACAGAAAAGATCTGTGTAAATATGACTTAAGCTCTTCTGACAAGCCTTATTTCCTTGCAACCAAGACTCGCCACAAATTAAACTTTACCATTAAAAGGGTGCTTTTCTTCATTACCATAGTTCGAAGTAGAAACAACTCAAACTAACAAAAACCGTAGAAAGCATGCCCGTGCAAACATTTATAATTTCACATCTGTAATTAGACTAAAATATTAAATTGATTCGAACATTAGATGGATGCTATCTAGCAAATATCTAGAAAAACATAAGTATATTTAAACCATCTTCTAGAGTTAAGCCATCCTATAACTGGCATTTGATTTGTATCCTTCCTTTCAGAATAGACTCATAATATATTCATGCAAACATTCATTTCACAAATCATCGTAAAATGCTTCATGCAAACATGCATTTCACAAATCATCGTAAAATGCTGAGTCCAATTAGAGAAGGTTTCACGTTACAACTGTTCAAAAGTTGCATCTTCAATATAACAGATCATACGCATGATTTGCATATCCCAATTCAGAACAAGAGATAAACAAGAACCAATGGACTGGACGGAACACAAAATGAAGCTAATCTGAACACATACTAGTCTTCCACTAATCTACACACTGCCTACCTATTCGCCATGCTGATTCGCCATTTCTAAAACATATCGCCGAATACTTGCAGCCAACATGAACCCTGCACAAAATAGACCATTTACTGTCTAATAAGTACCGATTCTATAAAATTAATCAACATAGAAAAAATAAAGTTACAAGGGTTGTGCAAGATTCACAATAGAGTAGCGTCCACTAACCAGCTCAAGGCTTCTTAGCATGTTTGGCCACCTTCGAATCCTTAGCCCCCACACCGACACCTCCTCCAAGACCGCTACCACAACCAGCACCACCCAGCCCGCTTCCACCTCCTATACCACCACCTAGGCCGCTTCCACCACCTATACCACCACCAAGTCCGCTTCCACCACCTATACCACCACCCAGGCTGCTTCCACCACCGGCACCACCTCCGCCTCCAAGCCTGGAACCTCCACCAAACCCACCTCCTGCACCAACGCCAGAACCAACGCCTACTCCACCGCCACCTCCACTACCTCCCGCTCCCCCACCAAACCCAGAACCAGCCCCAAGACCTGAACCGCCTCCTAAACCCCCTCCACCCCCTAAGCCACTACCACCTCCGATACCGCCACCGACTCCACTTCCTATACCACCACCAATGCCTGGGATATTATCCGTATGATAAGCGGCCTTCTTCTCGACGTTCCTTGCACAAGTTACTAAGCCTAAGAGAGCGCAGACGCTCATCATAACCAACACAGCCCTAATACTCCCCATTTTCTACCCTCTACTGCCTCCGTGCCTTGTACCAGATCAGACGGTGGACAGCTATGACGAGATGTGAAATCCCTAAAATGACAGCGACCATGAGATCTCACCAGTTATAGTTGAAAGAACACAGCGAGAGGACCGTGTCGCGGACAGATAAACAACAACCAAGTATTAAATGGACCGAGCAATGCACCAGTCTATACAATGAACGCTGGCCAAGCTTTGAAAGCAAAACTTAAACCTGCAATTGAAAGATGTGACGTTGTCGCAGGTGATGTACACATACTGTGGAATGGCTACAAGATCCCTCGGCAAATGAACCGGCTAAGATTGCATACCACCCAAACTAGTCGACTAATAATGTGAGATGACACCGGTTAATGCCAAACTGCAGACCGCCTACAAATACATAGTATGGTGATGTCGAGAATAGTATGCCGACGGGAAAAATGAAGGAAATGAAGTACACCAAAGAAGAAGATGCACTTTAAAACGACGTGACAGGTACTGGCCAGCCGGAATAGTTTGTGGGGGTCCCGCCG
>VDFB02104776.1:0-17482 GCA_007258455.2 Sequoia sempervirens | reverse complement strand
ATTGAGGATAGACTCGAGGGAGCACCCAACTTCACATCTTGGAGATTCAGGATCATGCTTACATTGCGTGAAAATGACTTGGGTGAGTTTGTGGAGTCCAATGTTCCTGAACTTGAGGAGGAAGAAGAGAAGTTGTAGTGGGTGAAGAAAGACATCAAGGCAATGAAAATATTGGTTGATTCCGTGAAGGATCATATCGTTCCTATTGTCTCTAAATTGAAGATGGCAAGAGACATGTTTAAGACTTTGGAAGAAATGTACGAAATCAACAAGACCAGTCGGGCACTTGCACTGAAGCAACAACTGCACCATGTGAAGATGGCGAAGGGAGAATCAGTGATTGCTTACTTCATGAGGATTTCAGATTTGAGAGATTAGTTCTCGACAATTGGCCATATGGTTGATGACAAAGACTTGAATATGCTTGCCCCTCAAATGGTCTTCCTTGTCTTGGGAACTTTTCATTCAAGGAATCGCTAAAAAGATCAAAATTGTCTAAGTTTGATCGTCTAAGGTCAGATTGCATTCAAGAAGAATCAAGGTTGGTGGCAAGAGGAGTTGGTCAAAGTTCAAAGAATGAAGACATTCATGTTCTCGCCTCCCATGCTTCAAAGAAGAAAGGAAATGATGGAAGGAAAGGGTTCTTCAAGAGGAATCGAGATAAGGGAAATGATGATGCACCTGCCTCCAAGAAGAAGAGAGACATGTCCAAGATTCAATGCTTTAGGTGTGATAAGTTTGGCCACTTTGCTAAGCATTATCCAACTAGACCTAAGCAACAAGCCACCATTGTAGATGTTGATGATGCTTCTCCGTAGAAGGATACATGTGAATACTTGTCTTATCTCAACACTATTATCAGGCTAAATGTACTCACAGATACTAACAACACTTAATATTGATCGAAGAGGTGCTTGACATACCACCTGATCAAGGAACACTATCAAGTTTGGTGGAGAAAAGATTCTTCCTAACAAGTTATTATTGGAGATGATGTCAAGTTATTCAGAAAAGGAATTGAGACTCACTCTTCATTTGGATTCCAAGATTAAGCACTTCTGAGAGATGTTCTGTATGTTCCAAAAATCAAGCACAATCTTATTTCTATTTCAGCTCTAGAAGATAAAGGATATCAAGTTGCCTTCTCCAAAGGCAAAGTTCTTGTGTGGATGGAGAATTCCAGTTTCAAGGATGCTCAAGTAATTGGTGTTAGACATGAAAGCCTCTATAGGCTATGTACGCGTCCTCTACAAGCTTTAGTTCATGATTCTTCAAGCCTATGTGATCTGTGGCATCGAAGATTGGCTCACCTCCACTTCCGAGCCTTACCTATCATGGAGAAGATGGTCACAGGACTTCCTAAGTTCAATCAAGAGCATGAAGGAACTTGCAAAGGATGTGCTATGGGTAAGAATTCAAAAGCTCCTTTCCACAGTAGAGAAAGTAGATCTAAGTGTATTTTAGACCTTATTCATTCTGATTTATGTGGACCTATGTTTGTTCCTTCTTCGAGTGGTTTCTTGTATTATGTTCTTTTTATTGATGATCACTCTAGAAAGACTTGGATTTATTTTTTGAAAACTAAAGAGTCTGAGGAAGTGTTAGAAAGGTTCAAGGAGTTCAAAGCTCTTGTAGAGAATCTTTCCGGTAAAAAGAATCAAGATCCTCAGATCTGATAATGGAGGAGAATACACCTCTGGTAGCTTTCGAAATTTTTGTGTTGATGCTGGGATTAAGAGGGAGTTTTGTGTCCCCTATAATCCTCAACAAAATGGTGTTGCAGAGAGAAAGAATAGGACGATCGTGAGGCTGTTGAAAAGCCATGATTCATGACTAGGATATGCAAACCTACTTATGGGCAGAAGCTTCTAGGACTGCAGTATATGTTCAGAATAGAAGTCCTCACAAGATCTTGGAGAATATGACTCCGGAAGAAGCCTTTACAGGGGAAGAAGCCTGAGTTTAGTCATTTGAGGATCTTTGGATGTCCTGTCTATGTTTATGTTCCAAAAGAAAAGAAAACTAAGTTGGAGCCTTCTGGCAAGAAGGGAATATTTGTGGGCTACAGTGAGACATCAAAAGCCTACAAGATATATGTTCCAGGTCAGAAGTTGATTGAAATCAGTAGAGATGTCACATTCGAGGAAGATGTTGCATTTAGAAGATCCAAGGGAACTCATGTGGAGATTGATCTATGATGAGCCTCGTGATATGGAAGTTGACCATACCCTCGAGTCGAGGGAGACTTTCAACCTAAGGAAGATGTTGATCCAGCTTGAACCCTTGGAACCTACTTCTATGGGCCTACCAATATTGTGATTAGGAAGAAAGAGACCTCTTTGGGCTAGGAAACTATGCAAGAGGCCGAGAGGTTCGCAGCCCCTAGGAGGTACATTCGTGAGAAAGCAAAGGCCACATAAGCTTCCGCTTATGTAGCCTTGATGAGGCACATTATTCAACTGAGCTCTCTCGAAAGGGAGGAAGCCCAATCAACAATTTTGAGAGATGCTATGTCGAGGAGTACCAATCAATTCTCAAGAATGATGTTTGGGACATTGTTCCTAGACCGAAGGAAAACTGTGGGTATCTTCTAAATGGCTCTTCGATCAAGCATGCAAAACTGATGGGAGACATAGAGAAGTACAAGGAAAGATTCGTGGGTTCATGGGTTTTCATAGAAAGAGGGAGTTGATTATGAAGAAACATTTTATCCTATTGCTCACTACACTTCTATTAGGACCATCATTGCCATTGTTGCATCTAGAGGATGGAAGATTCATCAAATGGATGTGAAGACAAATTTTCTAAATGGTGTGATCGAGGAAGAATTTTATATCGAGCAACCTAATGGGTTCGAGGTACATGGGAAGGAGTCTCATGTTTGCAAGCTGAAGAAGGCCTTGTATGGTCTTAAGCAGGCTCCTCGTGCATGGTACGAAAGAATGGATCGTTACCTGTCAAGCTTGGGCTTCTTGAAGAATGATGCTGACTCTAATCTATACTTTAAGGTAATTAATGGTGAAGCATTGATTTTGGTTTATATGTTGATGATTTGATACTTACTGGAGAAGAGCACTTGATCATCAAATGTAAGAAAGAGTTGGCCTCTGAGTTTGAGATGAAAGATCTTGGACTTATGCACTACTTCCTTGGCTTAGAAGTCTGGCAGAAACCAGATGAGATGATCCTAAGTCAAGGGAAGTACACCATCGATGTAATTTGATGTCACGTCTCATACATTGACTCATTTTGACCATTGACCTATTTTGATCATGACTCATTATGACCATTGACCTATTTTGATCATGACTCATTATGACCATTGACTTATTTTGATCGTGACTTATTTTGACTATTTGACTTAGTTTGACCCTGACTTATTTAGATAATGTTTAATCATGATCTTATGAGATTCAATATATGAAGTATGATATGTGTTAAGAGCAATGCTTTAATATAATTGTTTCTTTCAAGAATTATAAATGCATTTATATAAATGTTGAGTTGATTATTTTTCCTACGATGGTTACTAATACTCTTTTGTTTTGCATGCCTGAGTGCATCTGAATGGCAGGTGATCGAAGGCCAAGGAGATCGAAGGCCAAGAGTGTGATTGAGGAAAAGGAGGTTAGCTTCTCGACAGGGTAGAAGAGGAGAAAACTCTCGGTTATGCACACACCACTTACATCATGTAGCTGCATTAGATCATGTTCTTATTGTTTTTACAATGTGATTGCGTGAAATGATTAGCATAATGAATTTGAAATAAGGTTAAATTAGATTATGAAATTATATGGCTTATTCTATTTCCTAATTTCTCATTATTAATTTGAGCAAAAAGGGTTAAATCTATATTTTTATTTGATTAAAAGAAATGTATTTAAAAATTAAAACAAATTAAATAAAAGAATAAACCTAAAATCTGTTTTGCATAAATGAATTTTATTTAATAATTGCATAAAAAGGGATAAAAATAAAACTATTTAGGATATATGGTCAATTTTCTTCCAAAAGAATTAGGAATGAACAGCCCGAGAAAGCATGGGGCTCTGGAAAACTTTGTCTCAAAAACAACAATTTGCTGGGTATGTGGCAATCCTTGTAAACTGCTGTCACCTGAGAATTCTATGCATGATCCTCGAAAGGAGGAAGAGGGCCTTTTAAGAAAGAACATATGAAATATGCTAACCAATTTTTTCGAAGAATAACACAAAATAACCAGCAATAGATGATATGATTAGCGTTAGCCTTAAATTAAAATCTGAACTTGAATGGAAGATGCTGAAGCTTGAACTGAAGAAACTGAATTGGAATAGAAGAACTACTCAACGTCAAGAATGTGCACTCAAGATCCCACTGAGGGCGAGGTGCTAACATATGACGGAGTCTAGAAATTGAAATCAAGAACTATTAGGCGGATAACCAGCCATGAGAAACAATTCCACGCTACCACCAAACAGTGGGGGGAAAAGATTACAAATGAAAGCAATTCATCCGCTGCGGCGGGCATCCACAGAACTGTGGGGATTCACCACTATGAGTGGGTAAAAGTTATTACAATAAAATTAACCACACTGGCGGTAAACCATCCAGGGGACTTATGTAAGAAGATACAGAAAGAAATTGCAGCAATTAAAAACTGGAACAGTACTACTGTTTGCAGTTTGTACAAATGAATAATAAGCTGCAAAATTACTTAGAAATTACAATGATCTTCAAACACAAGATGGATAGATGTTTTTCAATGTTTGTAGAACTTTCTAACAGCAGATAATAAATCAGAAATCAGAACTACTACAAACTGATACAAAACTGTGAAACTGGAAATATCAATCTGCAACTATGAGAATCAATGAAATCTTCATAACTCACTCAATTCTTCTCCGAATGACGTGAAACGAGTTGCAAATGCACCATACAAGTCTGGCGCCCAAGTTAGAATCCAGAAACAGCAACCAAAGTCCTTAATTTATTTGGCACGAATCCCAATGCAGCTCTAAATGGTACGGCCCCTTGAGAAAATCGACTTTGCAATATAAAATCAACAACTTCAAAATAAAATCTGATTTTTGGTGGAAGTTGGCGCCTCCAGTCAACAATTAGATTGCTCAAACACCCAGAACCAAATAAAAATCACTCAGCAAGATACGAACAGAAAACAGCTTCAGCTGTAGCAAAACCAGGAACTTCAAAACTGTAGAATTCACCAAATTTTTCAATCTTTATTGCTCAATCTGCTAGTCTGATGTGAGAAGCAGCAATGTTCCAACTAGGTGTTGTATTTCAAACACGAAATTGGGAATGGGCTAGGAGGTAGCATCCTCGAAGCAATAGCAAAATGTCCATAGTCATTTTGACAGCATAACAATATGGTAATTGATGGATAACCAATGCTGGAGTCATGTCTTCATTTTATAAGAAAAGAGAAACTCTTCAACTTCCTCAATTGGCACGCCAAAAGACAACCATTTGAATTCTCCTTATTTTCAAACTTCATAAAAAATATATTACTCATAAAGTGGCGTCCACTTTCCTCCAAGCATAAATTCAAAAATATAAAATATTAATATCACCTTATGACAAGGCGTACCCTTCAAGTCCCCTTTTTAAAACAACTTGCAAGTTGTATCCTTAGGCCAAGGGGTCAATTGAAAAATATAACACTTATGCCAATACTTAGTAAATTTCAACAAATTAAGCTTGAGAGGAAGATATTGAAACAACCAATAATATGCTCACTGAAGAGAAGACTGAAGACAACCAACTGCATACTGCCACAACCATCATTTACTAAAAATAGTAAATAAAATGAAATGCTACAAAAGCCAAGCCCATGAAACCCTAATTTCCACCTCATTCCAAATTACTCTGCCCTAATAGGACCGAAGAATGCCAATGCCGGACACCGATGAGAAGGGGACATTACAACATAGGACTTTGATTTAATCATTATGATCATCATCCGAGAGCTGGAAAAACAGAGCTGGGAAACAGAGTGAGAAGTATTGCTGAGCATCTGCACTGGAAGACAACTGTGCCAGGTTCTTTTTGCTATGCCTTCTTTGAATTTTAATATCAAACTGCAGTAAAGAAATACTTTGTTCTCTGTTTAGAATACAACTTTCCAAGTTTGTTTTGAAAACTGGGTAATAGATTTCCATTCTGTGTTGAAATTATGGAACACATTCCTTCTTCTCCATTAGGGATTTTCGTCCTGTTGCAAATCTGCATTTTAATGAAGGAATTTCAAGTGTATTTGCAATTTTATATATACAATGTCTGCATATCTGTCTTGAGACAAAACCGAATGTAGCTTATACTGGACAAATGTCTTTTTTTTTTTGTTTTCTGAGTCTGAAATTGCTTTGGGAATTTAATTCCCCTTGCCCTCCCCATGGGAAGGGCGTGGTCTGTGGAGGCTCGCGTCCTCCACAGGCCGTGGCCTGTGGAGGGCACGAGCCCTCACAGCCCGCCCCCCCTTCCCATGGGAGGGGCAAGGGCTTTTACCTGAGCCCTTTTGGTCGCTCAATACCATCACGGGACCATGTAAAATACCCTGCTAATTATGCACGGCCAGTAAATTCACAAATTTGAAAATCAGAATCTCTTACTTCGAATTTGATACAGCTGAACATGAATTTTTACACATATATATACAAATAGAATTTCTTACTTCGAATTTGATACAGCTGAACATGAATTTCTACACATATATACATATAGGATTTCTTACTTCGAATTTGATACAGCTGAACATGAATATATATATATATATATATATATGTATGCATATACAATATGACTGCACATACATACATACATATATATATATATATATATATATATATATATATGTGTGTATACCTATATATATATATATATATATATAAATAGATACCCATGCATAGTATGCCAAATACAAATTGAAACAGAAAACTCTTTTCCAGAAATATAGTATAAATTCTGTTTTATAAATATCTTGAATCTGAAGCAAGGACAGGAAAATCTTGTAAAGCCATATAACAGAAAGTATATGAATTCTGTTTTGTAATTATCTTGAATCTGAAGCAAGGACAGGAAAATCTTGAAAAGCCATGTAACAGAAAGTATATGAATTCTGTTCTTTGAATTGCTAAAACCTGAAAACAAAAACAGAAGTGTTTGAGACACCATATAGACTGGAAAGTACCTTGAATATGTTAAAAAGAATATAACATGAAATGTGAATGAAAGATTGTCTTTTCAAACCTCAGAATTTTGAAACAAAAATTGTATTGTATCAGTATATTATTTTACTCTGTACCCTGTAATGAAATAGGGAATCAAAACTGTCAGTCATTGAAATGCATATGGAAAACTGAAAGCACTGTTCTTACTATCAAATAGTGCACTGAAAATTATCAATATATATATTTCTTTTATCCAAATTAAAAAGAGAACACTTACCAAAGGATAAATGGCATCTTACAACTGAAATATAAGGAATGTACTCAAAATTCACTTCTTTTAATTGATGAAAAGATGAAAGCCTGTTTTGAAAATGTATTAAGTTTCTGTTAAGTATTATTTAACTGCACTATGGTAACTTCCGGGACAGGGTGCCGAAGGTGGGCGAACAGAGACGGTAGTATTACCTTTTCTAATTCTACCATTTATTATTATTTTGCTTGGCCAAGCACTGTACCATTGAAATAGATGGATTGTTTATTTTAAAAAGCCTAGAAATTTATTTGAGTCTCTGCCACCTCCTGTTGCAAGAAATGTGTTTATTTCATGTTAGAAATGCATATAGGCATCAGGCACGCACCGAGAGTGCCCTCCTGTTTTACCGTTTCGGGTTGCTAGGCTCCTTTATGCAGGGCCGGGAATTCCTTCGAGTTAGGAAGGGACCCGGGGAAGTCATGGACTTCGTGGTTGGGCGGAAAAGGCGCCTGAATCACATTCTTGGCCCCAGCTCGCAAGAAGACCAAGGTGTCACGGCGGTTGGTGGATCCAAGATTATTTGCTATTAATGTACTTATGTATCTTTCAGACTTGGCTTGTGAAGCCGATATTTATGTATATACATTTTGAAATTCTTGTTGAAACTAGAAATGGAAGTGTATTTGAATGTATTAATGTATCATTGATTGATTCCTCCAAGTGGAGAGGAATATGTGTATATGAGAAAATCTTTGAAATACTCATGCTTTGTTTAATTTGTAATGATGATATTATTTTATGAAATGCAATTCAAATTCTCTTTATTTCATTTGGAAGAATTATGAGAAATGTTGACTTTTTCGGAAACTTATTTATAATGGTTTGAATAAATTTAGAACACTTTTAATTTCCCTTAATGATGTGTTAAAAGGCTTTGGAAATCTTTCTTAATTTTCCGAGTGTTACATCTTATGATGTCGGTGGCGATGGATTGTAACCATCGCCTACACCTATGGACCAACCCATACAATGGAAGGAGGCTACGCTTTAGTTCGCAATTTTGGGTATCCTACATTGTACGCATGCATGATTGGGTCCTTGATGTATCTAGTTAACACTATACTATATCTACAGCCGTATACCATAGTTCTGTATGTGTGAACCGAGATAGATACATCTTGTTGCAGCTAAACATATCCTCAGATACTTACGTGGCACAATTGGATATGGGTTGAGATATACTTCAGATGTGGACTTGGAGCTGCATGGTTATATTGATTCTAATTCAAGGTGATGTGTCAGCGATCTAACATACCATGGTTGTTTCCATTTAGTTCTATATGATATTCAGCAAGCGCTCATCCTGCGGGCGGCATTGAGCAAGCAGAGGCGAGAGAGTATATTGCAGCTTGTATGGCAGCCCTCGAAGGTGAGGCTTCAAGCCCGTGATTGTTTGGACAATCAATGGAGCCTACTATCATTCATTGTGATAACCAGAGTTATGCGGAAGCTTTCCTCATTAACCTGTTTCCATGACGTAATCCAAGCATGTTGAGACTACTCACTATATTAGAGATATGCGGCTGAGGAAGGCTATACAGTTGAAGTATATTAGCACTGATGAGCAGACGACAGACATTCTCACCAAGCCTCTCTCCAGAATCAAGTTTGTGTACTTTCGAGATACGCTTGGTATGGTGGAGAATCCAGCCTTAACTGAGAAAGAGTCTCAGCATCAGTGAGCCTTGGTTAATGAGTTCTTCTTTGTGAGAGAAGTTCAAGTGAAATCCTTGTTTGTCGAGCGCCCTTCCCTATGATTTAGTTCGAGGTGAAATCCCTTTGTTAATGCATTTCTTCTTTGAGATTTGAGGTGAAAGCCTTTGTTTCCACCCTCCGAAGAGTCATGGTGGTCATGTGTGTGACTCTGCTGACAAAGATCACGATAATCCGTGATGATTTTTTTGTGTACTTGTGTTTCACCCTCTGGGAGAGCCATGGTGAAAGTCATGTTGAGGTGACAACATCACGCAAGTGATGAACACTTGTACATTCCATACATGGTTGTAGCCATTATGGTTGATATCATGTTGAGGTGATATCTGATATCACGATGAGGTGATATTCTTCTTCTTCTCCACTCATGGTTGTAGCCATAGTGGTAGTCATCACAATGAGGTGATCTGACTTGTGCAGCTGGAAGTATCCTCCCAAGCTGAGAGGGAGTGTTAATGTTTATGGCAGCTTCAGTCGCATTCTTCCAGCCATCTCCTTTACTTCAATTGATAAATTAAATTATAGCCAAGAGGGGCTATTTAATTTATAAGCATCAAGAGGCACGATTTTATATGTGTTAGTTAATGAAGAGTTGCATCTTGAAAGAGGCCGACATCATACTCCATGAGATGCGATTTTACTAGGCGCGATCTTCCATACAAAGGCGTCATTTATTATTGGTGGCCGACTCTTGGTGAAGGCCGACTTGAGAACATTTGAAGAGGCACGTCCTCTCTCAAATGTTGTATATATATTCAATGTTTCACTTCTTTGTCATCATTCATTCAGATTCATTTGTTCATATAGTTACATACTCTCAAGTGCAAGCAAGAGAAAAGAAGAAATACATAATAGAGCAGATCTGTATTATTGTAGAAGGCGAAGTTCTTCATTGCTGTGTTAGCATCAGATTGTGGTGCTCATTCTTGGCCTTAATATCGGCCTCTTTGTAAAGGAGACATTCATTGATAATTCAATATATAAGTGATATATTGTTGCTGGGTTTTTCTCCCTCAAGAGGAGGGTTTTCCCAAGGTATCTGCTGTGTCTTTGTGTCTGATTTTGAATTAATTTCTGTGCATTTAATCTGATCACTAAACTTAACAAAAGTAAATGCCTTACCCAATCTGAGAGGAGTGATGTGAAGTGTGATTGGAACAAGGGAAAGAGTTTCAAGTCTATTAGTGATTATTTTATTGGTTTTGCATTGGGGACTTTGCCTAGCTTTACCAGTCCAATTGAATGGTGGAATCAGCATTGGACTCCTAACCCTAGAAAAACATGGGTTGGAAGCTTGGATGGTAGCTCAGATTGTGCCAAGGAATCCCAAGAGAATACTTTGAAGACCAAACTGCTTGTGGGTATGTGCCCTTGTTCCGCTGTCAATGCAATTTGATTTTTCTGAACTAGGAGGTTCAGACTTCTTTTAAGAAGGGGAGAATGATGGAAACCATTCAATGATTCCCCACTAGTGAATTCGGGAGTAATTAAAATGTTAGTGGCAGTTACAAGGGATTCTATTTAAATGAACAATCTATAATGGGCAATGAGCAGTATAAAAGGGCGTTTAAAACTTTGCTGCAACAGTAAATAGAGGAGGGGATCGTGGGTGTTATTTTAGGAGATTTCTTTTCTGATTTAAAGGAGGGAGGTTTGGTGTTGTGGAGGAGAATATATTTTGGGGTGGTAACTGTTTTTAATGGGGAGGTAAAGGCTTAGAAAATTTTATGAGAGGAATTCGCCGAGCAGAGTGTTGGGCACTTTTCTTTTACTGTTTAGGTTTTCTTTATCAGTCTGATCAGTTTTTGGCATTCTCTTATGTTTGTTTCTATACCTAGACAGTATGTAATGCAGGTGTTTGTGTTGACCTATGTTGTTGGCCTTTTATAAGTTGATGTACTATGCACTCAAGTTTTGTGTTGGTTTTGATTTTGAATAAAAGGAATATTGTAGTATCTTCTTTGGGTATAACGTGAACATGTTGCCCATATTCAGTTGCCGCATAGCCTGCTATTGTTCATGCTGTTGAGTATGATTCATGGGAATAGAGCACTTTTGACAGGTTGATTTGCAAGGCAGATTATTTGTTTTTTTTGTTGTTAGTGATCATCTTGCAGGAGCAGAGGTCAATCTGCATCACCTTGGTAGAATGGGAATCTCAACTTGATAGTGCACTCAACAAAGGGTGAGGGTGGCTCGGTGACTGCTTACCAATCCACTGAATAAAAAATAAAATTAGCTGAATTACGTTCACCAAGCTTGGGTATAGTGGTAAGCAAGAGCAATATCGTTACAAAAACTTAAAGTTTAAGCCTGACTTGGAACATGTTCCTTGTTAATGAAAATGGGTATAAAAATCAAGTGAAATCTAATATGTACCCCATAGGATACAGATGTTCCTAACAGAAAGCATCATAAGATTGACAATGGTCTCCCCGTAGGATGGGTGTGACTGTTCACAAATTTAGCAAACAAACAAAAAAATCAGCAGAATTATTGTCATTCGGTCATTATATGGTGGCAAGGGCAGAGAAATGCCATGATAATCAGTTGCTTTTAAACCTCAGTAAGCATATGCTCTATAGGATATTTATGTTTTCATCGAGTGACTATCCACTGGACTGTTGTATCTGCACCCACGCCCTCATCTGGCTGGATGCTTACCCCATGGAACAAGACTAGAGGCACATATAGGGTGAATCTGGGTGTTCTACGTACCCCTAAAGATGCTGTGCTTCTTAGAAAAATGCCATACTGAAGTTGATAGTACCCTTTACAAAGTTCGAGTAAGTGATTACTGAGATACCCAAAAATTAGAAGCCAAAATAGAAATCCTATTGCCATAGTTTCAGAACTCACCCAAAACTCAAAGAAATTGCGAGTACTTGTGAGTCAAAGAGAAGGCCAAAAAGCTTGCCCCTTTAGTTGCCTACGCCAAGTTTTGTCAAGTTTTAGCAAGTCTTGGCGAGTATTGGTGAATTTTGCCAAGTTAATGAATTTGAGTAGTTACTATTTTTTTAATTTGCTGAGTTTTACCCTGTTTTTGTTGAATTGCCTAGTCCAGTCAAAATTGGGTCTGCGGATTGCAAGTTTTTAAATTTTGATTATTGCTAAGAGCCAAGCAATGTCATGATAACAACTCAGATTTAAACCTTATTTGGCACATGGTTGTGTGAAAAATGCTGGGTGCAAGGCTCAAGAGAATTCTGATAGAATATATGATTTAAGACATGGGGAATTTTACTAGAATAGCATCCTAAACTTGACAGTGCACACCCTAAAAGGTAGGGTTGGTGTGAGTGTTACCAGTTTATCAAACAAATAGGAAAAGAAAGCATCAGAATTCTATTCAGTAAGACAACTAGGCTTCTGCTATCCACATTCTATTCAGCAGGTCATGATTTAGTGGTAAGGATGGGGCAATGCCATGATGGTGATTCTGTTTAAGCCTGTCTGAGTAAGTGCTCCCTGTAATCAGGGCTGGTTGCAAATTTGGAATGAATTTGAACGTTTCACAGGATGGAAGACTCAAGTTACTGGGATTAAGCAGAATCATATCACATACTTGATAGTGCAGTCCTCAAAGAGTATATGTATGAGTGTTACAAATTTACCAAACTAAAAAATTCAGTAGAATTACTTTAGGTTCCCAATAGTTATTAAAAAGGTCTTGAGGTATCCACAGTCCACAATTATTGAAACAAGAGATTTGCTTTAAAAATTGTGTAAGAGAAATTTTATCATCAACTTCTCTGAGAACACCAAGCGATCCATCACAGTCTGGTATGATCCCAAAGCCAATGATAGAAAATCTTCTAGACCTATTTTTCCCATCCTGAGGTTTGACCATTGTCACCTGATGAGTTTCCCTGAAGAATTATTAAAATTCTTCGATCTGCGCAGATAATTTTTATCATTTAATTTTGGGATGTGATTATAGAATGTTTATCATTCACTTGTGTGATGACACAAACTCCTCTGCACAGTTTTTCCAGAAATCTCTTCATAACCATGTACAAGAAACTTTATCATTAAAGCAGTGATGGATCGCACCATGTAACCCAAAAGGTCAACAACAGAAATTATTGTCCACAGGTATTACTGCATTATCATTTTCAAATATAATTCAAATATGTTAAAAAACAAAAGAAGAAAAAAAAGAACCCACCAACCTTGCAAGGCTTATAGCCTAGCAGCTTGTGAGAGAAGGAAATCCTAGATCTACTAACAAAGCTGTCCAAAACTCCGTGAAGTGACTTCCATGTGAGGATAATTAACTTCCCTGGAACAATTTCTTGGACTGTGGTTTCTTTAATGTCTGTGAAAGTAACAAATTTCATTTTAGTGGAATAAGCCCCAGCCTGGGCTAGAGTTGTATTAAGACCAAGCTTAATCCCTTCGAGAGCAGCCATGCCATTGAGGCCAATACCAACAATGGAGGCTGTGTCTGCACTCATTGATGGTGGATGAGTTTCGAAGACATGACATGGGATATTTCGCTCTTGCAGGGCCAGTGCAAGAGCAAGGCCTGCCAGCCCTCCACCCACAATCCCAACTACAATTTCTTCAGCTCTCTCTGCATTGCTCTCAAGTTCATCATTGTCAAGGTTACAGGGAATTGAAGACATTTTTAACAAGATGCGGAGAATTGCATTTAAAAAAAATGTAGTAAAATTTCCCTTCACAGAGACAGGAGGTTAACTGTTACCTTCTTCTGACATATGTCTGTCTCTTTGATGGCGTGGGATCCCCATTGATTGGTTTAAAAAGTTCCACGTACCCGCTTTGTTTGTTGGTTTGTTGTGTTCATTTGGAATCAAGTCAATTATCTAACTATTTTTTAAAAATATAATGGGTGAAAGCTACATTCTTTTATTTGAGATATTTATTAGACAATTTTTTTTTTTTAAATTTCAAAAGTTCAGGAAATATCAAAAAATTGTCTCATTAAAATTTATTTAATTGTTCCAACTGTTTTATTGGATGAGAGAATTTATAATAGTGATAAAAGTACTTTCATTCGCGCTCTTATATTTCTTATCAACGCACATACTGTACCTCTTAAAAGTTTAAAATAAATTAAAAAGTTAGTTGTGTAAAGGAATAAAATATATTTAAAAAATATTTAACTTGATTAAATGTAAATAAGTATAAATCAATAAATAATTTTAGATATATGTTAAGATTAAAAATACGTATATATGTAGACATTTAAATATAATTTTAACACATCCTCAATCTAATTAACTAAATAATTACATCACCTAGTTAAATTCCCTTCACCTAATGTCCCCTTTCTAATTAAATACACCTAAATATTTTCCTAATACAACAACCTTATGTTAATCGACCAAATAATTACATCAAATCCCTTCCACCTATCTATTATTTAACTAGTGGTTTTTTCATCTCACATAATTAAAACAAGTGGGCCTTTATAGTATTTTAGATTTGAAAAAAATCAAATATAAGTTTTATTAATGTAAATTTTGTTAATTATAGTATTTTAGTTTTGTTGGTTCGTGAGGATTTAAAAGGATTCAATTCCTTGTAATAATCTTGGCCTCTACTTTGAAACTATTTGCTTTTGGATAGATTTTGACAGTGGAAGTATATTGAACTTTCTTTGTTTTTATAGTAAGAATTACATATGTACATAAAATGAAGGATGGAAGTTAATTGTTGTACTTCCATGTGATCCAACAATTTCCTCTAGTGATAAGTAGCTTATTTTTTTGTTGACAAAGCATGGCTGATATAAGGACAAAAAAAGAAGTAGAGATGATAGTGATTAATAAGTGAATGCAACATTATTATTACATATTTTTGTTGTCTTTAATTTGGTGTTTTTTGGTCTACCTATAGCTTATTTGTTGTCTATAAGAGAAGGCTAGTATAATGATAGAAAGGGTAGTATAGATAGTTATTCGTTTACCAGACTATTGTACTATATCACTTGGTTTTGCAGATTGGGCCATTCAAGATGGATGTTGAGTAGTAAGATTGATATATGCCTTGTTTTACTACTAGTTTAGTTATTATATTTGTTTTTGTCTTTGTTCGTCTCTAATCATACAACAAAAAAATAATGGAACAAAAACAAAAGTTGCAACCAAGATACCACAGGCCTTACAAGATCTCTACAAAGGTAGGTGAAGTGGCATATACACTTATATTTCTAGCAATAGAAAAATCAACAATGTGTTATGTATTTCTTGTTTGAAGAAGTCAAGTTCAAGCACTATCCCACAAATTGAAATTCAAAGCTTGAGAGCCATTATGTCCCCTTGGTCTTGGTAGCTTCTAATAGGTAGTTGAAAAATCACTCTCCTAGTCTCTTCCTTGAGAATAAATTCATCAATTAGCAAATGAAAAACTTGAAATTTGTATTGAATCCAAGATTTAATTTGTACAATGACATGGCTCACACAAGTCACTAGTAAATAGTAGTAAATAAAAATGAACTAAGAATAAAGTAATATAACCCTAGAATTATGAGATGTAAACAGTGGAAGTGAAATTCTAAACATTAATTCCAACGTCTACCAGGATTTGTGAAGTCAAATCTCTATGATAACATATAAAAATGATAAAAGCATAGTAATGTTGTAGTTAATGTCTTCATCATTGTCTATGTCTTATTCTTGCATATGTATATATATTAGAGTGTAAAAACACAAAAGTTCTTTACAAGCTCACTAATATCCTAATTTAGGTACCTTTTACTATCTAGCCTTTCATAAATACACTGTAGATTCCCTAGCTAGTTTTCTTCTCAAGTGGTAGGCCAAAATTTGTCCTCATCAAACTCCAATTTGTACTTTCTTAATTTGCACGGTTTTTAGCACTTGTATATATAAGAAAGTCCAATTATAATTTCAATTTGCAAGAATGATGAAAATGCTTATTTCTAAGAAGGAAATGACTTTACCACCATTTAGAAGGAATCAATGATTCCATTTACTGGTAACCATCTGAGAAATATCGAATTTTGATTCCCATTATAATTTTCCATAGCCTAAATTTATTCTTTTTCCATAGAAACATCTTTTTGATGTTTGAAATTAATAAACATTTTGGGATTGAAACTTTTATCAAGCAAATGCATGCACTCTTGTAAAATATATGCTTTGACTTCATCAATCATTGTGATTTTTTAATTGTGAATCTAATAGAGTCTTCTATAGTAGCAAAAATTTTAACATTCGAAAGATTTCTTCTATTTCTAGAAAGAATGTTATGCTTGTAAAGAGGACTTGATTGTTCATGTGGTAGGTAGCCATATCTATAGCTGAAATTGAGTTGATGTTAGAAGGACAAGGTCCATGGAGTATTTTGCAAACTTGGATGTATTATTTTCACACCAGGACATTCACAAGTGAGAGGCTAGCATATGGAAACTAGGGAAGATTTCTTGCAAAATGGATTAACATATTTTGTACTCACATATAACATTATGACAATATAAGTTGTTACATTTTGAAATGAGGATTAATCAAAATTTCCCCAAATCAATCCATATGAAACTCAATGTTTCTTAATTGTGTTTGTCTTCAAGGTTTTGTTTCACTGTTTTATAAGCCATTGAAAGCATTGTACACTAGTGATCTCCTAATAGTTTCAAATGATAAAAAACTGAACATTTTAGAGAAATGTAACAAGAATTTAGGGTGTGAAAGTTTGTTGAAAATGGAGGTAATTATGTAGCTTAATACTTTGTAAAACTATGAAATTGTAGATCTAATTAAGTGTTCTTTGCTACAATTTTTTTGTGGATGATTATCTGTTTAGATTCATTTTACCATTTGTAGAAGTAGATAGAAGATTGTAGAAGAATAAGACTAGAAGATAGAAGTGACATAGCATATACTGTGGAGAAACCTTTTCGAGAAAAAAACTCCACCACCAGAATCAACAGTACTTGTATTATTTAACCTTAGAACAAGATTACAATAATTCTTTATCAATCCTTGCTTGAGATGCTTCTTTTGCCTTCAACAATTCTTCTTCACAACTTGCAATAAAATATGATAAAACTCTCTTCGAGTTGTTGCAATAAATAGACAATTATGAGCCTTGAAAACTCCAAAGAGTTGTCAATTACAAAACACAAAGCTTATCTCACAAAACTTATGCCTATTCTTTGCAAGTAGAGTTCTTCCGTGAAAAACAATGTCGAACCAAGTCCTTCATCAATTTGGGAATCCAAAACTGAAGTCCTAACTCAACGTTGATTACAAAGATATCTTTTAAGTTTCTCCTCAAAGTTGGCACCCAAGAATGGGCC
>VDFB02104775.1:0-50390 GCA_007258455.2 Sequoia sempervirens | reverse complement strand
CCAAACCTTCCAGACTTTGCCATTTTTTCATTTGACTTCATCTACAAGTTTGAACCTTCATTTTGTATCCTTAAATTTGATTTGAATCTGTCGGAGCTTGGACAGTCAGATGTTCTGACGGAGACAAGCGTTATCAAGCTGGCTGAATACTGAAGAGATTGAACATATTCTAAAACCCTAACTGGTGAGTTAGGTTCTCCAAAAAGTTGGGCGCCCTTCTTCACCAGGAGCACCCAGAGTTCCCAGACTTAGTCAAATTTTGATAATTTTTATTCTTTTTCATTATGACTTCAGTTTGGATCTTCCCTATTCGGATTCAAATCCCGGGCGACTAGATGATCTGTTGACTACACCGTCGGACTCGTTGCGGAGCTGGAAGAGAACTGAGCAACTTTGGTTCGAGGCACAAACCTTAATTTCATCATTTAATGCCCTGAAAAGATAGGCGCCTATTCTCACCTAGGGCACCCAAGTCAACTAGTGTTAGAAAATTTTCACAGCTTTTTTACCTTCTCCGTTCTTCGTGCTTGCTCACCAACTCGCCTTCAGTTGAACGCCTGATTGTTGAATCTGACGCCTAGCGGTCGACTGACCTCGGAGCTCCTGATATGCTTCTGAAAAAGCAGAATATACCCACTAGTGCAAAACCGATTATTTTGAGATTCTGATTGCACAGGCCTGATATGGAAATATTTTGAGCCAATCAAAATCAGTTTGAACCCTAATGGACCAACCTTCTATTTTTATAAACTTTCTATTTTTAGAAAGTTTTGCCAGTATCCGTTTCAAAAGAAACCCAAAAAAAGTTACAAAAAAAGTTACTATTTTTAGAAAAAATTTGAAAATAGCAGTTTTCCTAAAAAGTAAGGATGAAAAACTTAGATCTGGGTTTTGTAGATTAGGTTGCTCTTAGCAGACCTAGATCGTCAATTTTGAAAATTTTGCATTTTAACCCCTCATGCATTACATGCACACCCAAATTTTGACCTTTTTAACTAATTTAACAAGACTTTTACTCATTTCTTCAAAATGTCCAATTGTAACAAAAATTTTAATTTTGGGGTACAACACCAAAATTGGCTCTATTTGGGGACCATGCGGATACGTACGGCATAGGAGAACAATAGAGTCTCTGGAGATTCAGCTTAGACCAATGCCTTGTCCATTGGGTATCGGAGTCAGCGTCATTCCTAATCACCTAGTTGCAAGACTTTCCCAAGTCACCTAACACCGGACTTCCTAGCATTCACCTAATAGTTGGACTTCCCTAAAAATCACCTAAAACAAGACTCCTAATCACCTATTACACGACAGGAATGTTACGGAAAGGGGAAACACAACATAACGATCACATCACGGAAAGGGGAAACACATCATGACAAACAAAGAAAAATATTTACAAAGAGATTTTAGGGAAACTTACTCCACCACTGAAGGGACGAAGTGCTTCAGGTACTGCCCGCTGTGTGGTAGAGGAAGGAGACTTCCATCCAAGCACGAGAGAATATAGGTGTTCTCTCCTGCGAGCTCGTGAATTCTGAACGGTCCTAGCCACAAGGAATCAAACTTGTCATGCATTCCCTTGGGCTCATGTCTCTTATCCCATAAGAGGACTTGATCTCCCACCTCGAAATCTCGTTGGCGAGCTTTCTTGTCAAAAATTTTCTTCACCCGCTACTGGTGCTGAGTGATTCTCTCTACCACCTCCACCCTTTCTTCTTGAAGCTTTGTCAGGTACAAGATGCGCTTCTCGACAGGATCTGTGAATTCTCCATCTTCTACTGCATTTGCCAGCTGTAAAGCGAACAACTCCAATGTCATAGGTATCATTGCTTTTGTACAATACAGGAGTATAAAGGGTGAGGTACCAATGGCTCTCTTTGGAGTAATTCTATCGGCCCAAAGAGCATGACAGAGCTTCTTGTGCCAAGTTCGTTCATTGGAATCAACCAACTTGCGAATGATTGTGACAATGTTCTTGTTTGATGATTCAGCTTGTCCATTACCCTGAGGGGTAATAATCTGATGAATGAGATAAAAAGTTGTGATAAAAAAAAACTCCAATAGCTCCTCAGATGAGAAACATGTTGCATTCTCTGTCACAATTTTGCGAGGCACTCCGAAGCGCGTGACAATGTTTTCCTTCAAGAACTCACACACGACCTCAGACGTAGCTCGCTTGGTGGGAATGCCCTCAACCCATTTAGTGAAATAATCAGTAGCTGTAAGGACATAAATATGCCCCTTGCTAGAACGTGGGTTGATAGGACCAATAAAATCTCAAACCCATTGCCGAAATGGAGCGTCTATAACAACTGGCCTGAGAGCAGCGGCTGCCAACTTCGTTTTGCCAACAAACTGCTGACACAACTAACATTTATGCACCCATTCATATGCATCAAGGAACATGGTCGGCCAAAAGTATTGTGCCCGCAAGATTTTGAAAGCTGTCACCTTCGAAGAAAAGTGACCACCGCATGCTTCATTGAGGAAAGCTTCTAGCAAATGTCGTTGTTGATCTTTGGTGACACAACAAAAATGCTCCGTCAAGCCCCCGCTTGTACAAAACATTGTTGATGATTACATAATTTTGTGCTTTTAGCTTAAGCGTTCTCTTTTGTTGCTTGTTCAGATGATTCAGACAATCACCATATGTTAGGTAATACCATATCTCAATAAACCATTCTCCCGAAGATTTGATTAGTAAGACCATAGGAAGATCCTCCTCAATTTCAGGTTCAATCTCAAGTATACCTTAGGCTTGAAGCTTCTTATCACCATCTTCTGCTATTAACTGACAAAGACCTCTCCTGCGGACGAGTTTGGTTGACTTGATCTCCAAGTCATATTCTTGCACTTTCGCGACCCAGTTTCCTCTCTTGGAACCCATGTGTTGTTGAGTTAACACGCTTTTCACTGTTGGATCTGTGACATACACAATCGTGTGAATATTTAAGATATAAAATCTAAAATTCTTTACAACTCGGACCACTGCATAAGCATTCTTTTCAATCTGAGAGTATCTTGATTCGCTGTTGTTGAAACTGGCGCTCATGAAAGCTATTGGAGATTCAGTTTCTTCATTTAACTTCTGTGTTAGAATGGCAGATAGAGTATGCTCTGATGCATAGCAATAAAGCATAAATTCCTTTTCAAAATCAAGACGAACTAGCACTAGATCTCGACTGATGGCTTCTTTTATTGCTGTAAACGTCTTTTTGCCTTCTTCCGTCTACTTGAAAACAGTCTTCTTCTTCATCATAGCAGATATATCTTTAGTCAACTCAGAAAAATCTGGTACAAATCTTCGTATGAAATTCACTTTACCGAAGAAAGAATGTACCCCTGTTCTGCTTGTTGGAAGAGACAAACTTCTGATAGCTTTGACCCAGCTCGGGTCAATTTGCGTTCCCTCCTTGGAGACGATGTGGCCAAGCAACTTACCTTCCGTCACTATGAAGATAGACTCTTTGGGATTTAACGATATTTTGTGGTATCTGCATCTCTCGAAGACCTTCCCTAGGTGTGAAAAATGATCTCCTTCTGTCTTCGAGAAATCAGTGAGGTAGTCTAGATAGACAACGATTACTTTATTTCTCAAGTCTCCAAATGCCAAATCCATGGCTCTCTGAAAAGTAGCACCGGCGTTGATGAGGCCAAAGGGCATTCTTTCATAAGCAAATGTACCCCACAAGGTTGTCAATTCCATCTTGAACTGATCTTCTTCAGCTACTACAATTTGATTATAACCAGAAAAATCATCCAATAAGGACACCATCTCTGAACCGGTAACTATCTGCAAGGTGTGCTCCATGATCAGCAAAGGATAATTATCCTTGAGCAATGATTGATTTAAATTCCTGAAATCCACGCAAATTCTGATTTCTCAGTTCTTCTTGCACACAGGAACTATATTCGACACCCAGGTGGAATGATGGATCGAAAAGACGATTGTTGCATTCACCATCTTCTGGATTTCTACGTAGATGGTATCTTGAATCAGCGGATTATAGTGTCGTTGCTTTTACCTGAAGGGCTTCGCTTCAAGTTTAAGAGGAATTGTGTGAGACAATTCTCTTGGTGTAAAAACTTTCAAATCTTCATATGACCAGGCAAAGACATCTCGGTATTGCTTTAGCAAAGAGATGAACCTCTCACTTTCGTCTGCACAATAGGCTTAGCGTTTTGTTTCCGACTTCAGTTTGTATCCTCCCTGTTCAGCTTCGAATCCCGGGCGACTGGATGATCTGTTGACTACACCGTTGGACTCGTTGCGGAGCTAGAAGAGAACTGAGCAACTTTGGTTGGAGGCGCAAACCCTAATTTCATCATTTAATGCTCTAAAAAGATGGGCGCCTATTCTCACCTAGGGGGCCCAAGTCAACCAATGTTAGAAAATTTTCATAGTTTTTTCACCTTCCTCTCCGTTCTTCGTGCTTGCTTACCAACTCGCCTTTTGTTGAACGCCTGAGTTTTGAATCTAACGCCTGGCAGCTGACTGACCTCCATTGATGACCTCGGAGCTCCTGATATGCTTCTGAAAAAGCAGAATAGACCCACTAGGGAAAAACTGATTATTTTGAGATTCTGACTACACAAGCCTGATATGGAAATATTTTGAGCTAATCAAAATCAGTTTGAACCCTAACCGACCAACTTTCTATTTTTTAAAACTTTCTATTTTTAGAAAAGTTTTGCGAGTATCTGTTTCAAAAGAAACCTAGAAAAAGTAACTATTTTTAGAAAATTTCTAAAAATAACAGTTTTCCTAAAAAGTAGAGATGAAAAACTGAGATCTGGGTTTTGTAGATTAAGCTGCTCTAAGAAGACCCATACCGTCAGATTTTGAAAATATTGTGTTTTAATCCCTCATGCAAGACATGCACACCCAAATTTTGACCTTTTTGACTGATTTAACAAGACTTTTACTCATTTCTTCAAAATGTCTAAGGGTAACAAAAATTTTAATTGTGGGGTACAACGTATTTTAGACCTTATTCATTTTTATTTATGTGGACCTATGTCTGTTCCTTCTTCGAGTGGTTTCTTGTATTATGTTCTTTTTATTGATGATCACTCTAGAAAGACTTGGATTTATTTTTTGAAAACTAAAGAGTTCGAGGAAGTATTAGAAAGGTTCAAGGAATTCAAAGCTCTTGTAGAGAATCTTTCTGGTAAGAGAATTAAGATCCTTCGATCTGACAATGGAGGAGAATACACCTCTGGTAGCTTTCGAAATTTTTGTTTTGATGCTAGGCTTAAGAGGGAGTTTTGTGTTCCCTATAATCCTCAAAAGAATGGTGTTGCAAAGATAAAGAACAAGACAATCGCGGAAGCAGCAAAAGCCATGATTCATGACCAGGATCAGCAAACCTTCTTATGGGCAGAAGCTTCTAGGACTACAGTATATGTACAGAATAGAAGTCCTCACAAGATCTTGGAAAATATGACTCCAGAAGAAGCCTTTATAGGGAAGAAGCCTGAGGTTAGTCATTTGAGGATCTTTGGATGTCTTGTCTAGGTTCATGTTCCAAAAGAGAAGAGAACTAAGTTGGAGCCTTCTAGCAAGAAGGGAATATTCGTGGGCTACAGTGAGACATCAAAAGCCTACAGGATATATGTTCCAAGTCAGAAGTTGATTGAAATTAGTAGAGATGTCACATTCGAGGAAGTTGTTGCATTTAGAAGATCCAAGGGAACTCATGTGGAGATTGACTATGATGAGCCTCCTCAGGATATGGAAGTTGACCATACTCTTGAGATTCAGAGGGAGACTTCCGAACCAAAGGAAGATGTTGAACCCTTGGAACCTACTGATGGGCCTACCGATATTGTGATTAGAAGAAAGAGACCTCTTTGGGCTAGACAAACTATGCAAGAGGCCGAAAGGTTCGCAACTCCTAGAGGTACATTCAGAGAAAGTAAAAGGCCACATAAGTTCTCTAGTGATGTTGCCTTGATGAGTCAGATTATTGAGTATGAGCCTTCTAGTGTGGAAGAAGCTTCCAGTCAACAAGTTTGGAAAGATGCTATGTCAGAGGAGTACCAATCAATTCTCAAAAATGATGTTTGGGACATTGTTCCTAGACCCAAAGGCAAATCTGTGGTATCTTCGAAATGTCTTTTCAAGATCAACCATGCAGCTGATGGAAGCATAGAGAAGTACAAGGCAAGATTCGTGGCTCGAGGGTTCTCATAGAAAGAGGGAGTTGATTATGAAGAAACATTCGCTCCTGTTGCTCGCTATACTTCTGTTAGAACCATCATTGCTATTGCTGCATCTAGAGGATGGAAGATTCACCAGATGGATGTGAAGACAGCATTTCTGAATGGTGTGATTGAAGAAGAAGTTTACATCAAGCAACCTGATGGGTTCGAGGTACATGGGAAGGAGTCTCATGTTTGCAAGCTAAAGAAGGCCTTGTATGGTCTTAAGCAGGCTCCTCGTGCATGGTACGAAAGAATTGATCATTACCTATCAAGCTTGGGTTTCTTGAAGAATGATGCTGACTATAATCTATACTTTAAGGTAATTGATTTTATATGTTGATGATTTCATACTTACTGGAGAAGAGCACTTGATCATCAAATGTAAGAAAGAGTTGGCCTCTGAGTTTGAGATGAAAGACCTTGGACTTATGCACTACTTCCTTGGCTTAAAAGTCTGGCTAAAACCAAATGAGATGATTCTAACTCAAGGGAAATACACCATTGATGTTCTTAAGAGGTTTGGTATGATGGATTGCAAATCCATGTCTACACCTACGGAGACCAACCTATATGAATTGAAGGAGGCTGCAGTTAATTCGGACTTGGTGGATCCTACATTGTACAGACAACTGATTGGGTCGTTGATGTTTCTAGTTAACACTAGACCAGATATCTGTTATGCTGTGAGTGCACTTAGTCAGTTCATGTGTGAACCGAGACAGATTCATCTGGTTGCAGCTAAACATATCTTGTAATGTCCCCGTTTTAGCAAAACGCTCTTTTGTGTTTGATAGTCTATTTCCGGAATCCCGTAGGCGAGTCAGAAGCTGAAATTAGGGTTTCCACTTTCAGAGGAGGTTTTGAGGTCTTGCATGCGAATATTTCTAGCGCATGTCTGGTGGAGCTTACTCGGATTTTGGAGAGCTTTACAATGAGGTAACATGCATGATTGAATATTGACTTGCATTCTTGGCCGCTTTTGAGGGCTTGCATGTTGGAGTTTTGGAGTTTGGATTCTGGATTCCTTCTAGGTTTTCAAAGAGCTTCGTAGTGGTATGACATGCAACTGCAATGGAGGACATTTTCTGACTTACTATTTTTAGTAAGTACGATGACTGCTCGGATTGTTATTAAAATAAGTTTGGAACAACTTACTATTTTTAGCAGTATGCTATTTTTAGTAAGTTCCATTTTTAGCAGTGCTATTTTTAGCAAGGTTTCTGCAATTTAGTTCAGTGGCTATATCTGGCAGGTCAGTTTGAGTGGTTTAGCCTCCAACACCCTTGGTACTATTCTTGGCAGTGTTTCAGCAACTTGGTATTATGGCTATTTCTGGTAAGGCAGTATTTTCAGTTGGTCTCCAGCTTTTGAGGTGATTATTTTGGCAAGTTTGATATATGGTGAAAATAGCATTTTAACTTGCAAGTAATGAGAGAAATATGTGTTAAAACAAAAGGGCACGCCTAGCATAGGAACCATTTGAGTTTTATTAAATATTTCACTTAAATCTTTATGTGAAATATTTGCAAGTTATAAAATATTTCTCTTAAGTCTACCTTGGACGCCTTTTGGACATATATTTGCATTTTATTAAATTATATTTCCTCATATGGGTTGGAAATGAAATGCAAATGAAATTTGGAGAAAAGGTGATAACTGAATTTAATTTAGGCACCCTAATTGGAGGGAAAAAAGGATTTGAATTTGGAGACAGAAAAGCTATAAATAAGAGTGATGGGCTCTTTGTTTTAGATCCATAAAGAAATTATAATCTTATGCTGTTGAAATGATTTAAGAGTTGGCTTTGAGGAATGCATACCTCCTAGTTCTTGCAACCTTGGTTTCGTGCTTGAAAGATAGCACCTAGCTGAATTTCAGAGACTGCTTCTCATTCTGAGAGTGCAGATTGAGCTTCACAGTTGGAGATTTTCATGTTTATTTTCAGTTTACAATTGCTGGTTTTTGTAGTGCTGAAAATGATTTTTGATCATAAGTCATTGTACAAATTTTCTATGGTTCTGGGTATTTGCTACATCTCTTCTACCATCTAGGGCGCCCCTATTTGCAAGTTTTCATAATTTTTACTGCACATTTGGATTTTATTTTGAAGAAGTCGCCCCTTTTGAGGTCGTTCTACTTCATCATACCTGGCAAATGTTTAGATAATTCATCGAGTAGTTGTTGCAGCTATTTCTTGGTCATAACTTGGTCGCCATCTACCTAGGAGTTCATTGCATTTGGTCTCATATCTTTTAGAGTAGTTTTGAGGGAGTTATGAGCATTTTCGTGGTTTTGGGAGTTGCTGGTTTGCATTTTCAGTTTGTTGGTTTAGTATATCAAACTGTAGTAGTTTGGGCCCTTTTTTCATGGTTGGCAGTCCTTTAGAGTTGGAAAGGCATTCTATAATATTGCAGCATTGAGACACTTGAAATACATTGATATTGGCAGGAGTTTTATCATTTTGTAAGGCTGCACAGTAGTACTGTCACCTACTTTCATTTCTTGCTAAGTTTCATTTTAATTCCCACAATTGTGGAAGAGACTCGCCCTTGCTCAATCTTCATTGTATTGCATTTGGATCCTCAGCACCATATGTTAGCACCTCAACCATCACGGGTCTTGAGTGAACATTCTTGCTGTTTGAGTTACTTTTAGCATTGCATCCTTATCAATAGATTCTCCGCCATATGGTAGCACCTTACCCACCTTGGGTTTGGAGTGCACATGCTTGGTGCTGAGTTTAATTTTCAGCATTGCATCATTTTCAATTGTTCCTCCGCCATATGGTAGCACCATACCCACCTTGGGTTTGGAGAGCACATACTTGGTGTTGAGCTTTCCTTTAGCATTGTATTTCCTTCAGTTGCTTCTAACGACCCCCGACGCCATATGTCAACACCAATCTCATCCTAAGTTGTGTGTGCATCCTTGGCGTAGAGTTACTTTCCAGCAGAGTTTGGTTTTGGGCTAACCTTAATGGGTGACTTTTGTGATTGAGCTGAATTGTTTATTGAAAAAAAAAAAAAAAATTGGTTCAGTTCATTGCATATCCTGAGATACGTTTGTGGCACGGTTGGATATGGGTTGAGATATTCTTCAAATGTTGACTTGGAGTTGCATGGTTATACTGACTCTAATTGGGCAGGATGTGTCACAAATCGGAAGAGTACCTCTAGTTGTTGCTTCAGTTTGGGTTCTGCTATGATATCCTTGTGCAACAGAAAGCAATCACCTGTGGCATTGAGTACAGCAGAGGCAGAGTTTATCGCAACTTGTATGGCAGCTCGGGAAGCAGTATGGCTTCGTAAGCTCCTTGCAGGATTGCTTGGACAATCAATGGAGCCAACTATCATTCATAGTGATAGCCAAAGTTGCGTGAAGCTTTCTATCAATCCTATGTTTCATGACAGAACCAAGCACGTTGAGACAAAATACCACTATATCAGAGATATGGTATTGAGGAAGGCTATACAGTTAAAGTATATCAACACTAATGAGCAGACGGCAGATATTCTCACCAAGCCTCTCTCCAAAATAAAGTTTGTGTACTTTCGAGATAAGCTTGGTATGGTGGAGAATCTAGCCTTAACTGAGAAAGAGACTCAGTATTAGTGATAGCCTTTAATGAGTTCTTCTCTATGAGAGAAGTTCGAGGTGAAATCCCTTGTTAATGCATTTCTCTTTGAGATTTGAGGTGAAAGCCCTTGTTCTCCACCCTCTGAGAGAGTCATGGTGGATGTCATGTGTCTGACTCCATGACAACATCACGTGAGAGAATCCGTGATGATCTTGTTGTACTTGTGTTTCACCCTCTGGGAGACCCATGGTGAAAAGTCATGTTGAGGTGACAACATCACGCAAGTGATGAACACTTGTACATACCATATTTGGTTGTAGCTAGTATGGTTGATATCATGTTGAGGTGATATCTGATATCACGATGAGGTGATATTCTTTCTTTCCACATTTGGTTGTAGCCATTGTGGTAGACATCACGTTGAGGTGATAAGTCTTGTGCAGCTAGAAGTACCCTCCCTAGCTGAGAGTGAGTGTTGATGTTCATACTAGCGTCGGTCTTGACTTCCAGCCGATCTACCTTACATATTTGAATAAATTAGATGACAGTCTTTGACTATCTAATTTTTATATATATATATTGTGATTTAATGGAGAGGCACGAATTCTTAAGAAGATGCAATTTATTTAAGGCCGACTTCATTTGTTAAAAAGGATTATGAATTGTTTATTGAGGCCGACTACCATGAAGAGATGTAATTTCTTAAAGCCAACATCATGCATTTAAAAGTCACAACTTTTGGTTAGAGGCCGACATGATCAATTAGAAGGGATGCGTCTCTTCTAATCATTTGTATATATACTCATTGATTCGTCCACTTGTATTCATTCATTCAGTTCGTGTTCTTCATATGTGAGTTCAGTTCAAGAGGAGAAGTTCGAGTTATTAGTTTCAGATTGCTTATTGATCAAGTGTAAGTTCTTCAAGGCAGTTCGATATCTATTGAGGCTGTATTTTGTATCAGTGAATTGTTATCTTGAGTTGGCTGTGTTGCATCCTTCTTTGGTGCTCATATTTGCCCTTCATATTGGCCTATTGTAAAAGGAGACTTTCTTTGTTGAGATTTAATATATAAGTGATATATTGTTGCTGGGTTTTTCTCCCTCAAGAGGAGGGTTTTCCCAGGGTATCTGCTGTGTTATTGTGTCTGATTTGAATTAATTTTCTGTGCACTTAATCTGATCATTAAATTTAACACTTCTCACCTTCTCATTGATTACAAAATGTGAAGACAACTCTTCCTTAATCTTAGTTTTCAAGATGTATCACAATTGAACTCATAGATTTTGCATTGAAGATCTTTGTGGGAATTTTAAGGTTGATTCTCACAGTTGGTGGTCCTTCTAGGGCCAAGCATTCTCACACATACAACCTCTTCCGAACAAGTTTTTATTACAAGTTATATAATTTTTTCCTTTTTTATCTTTTAAGTATCATTTGTAATTTTAAATTTAACAACAATAACCCAATAAAGTGCAACTGACTGCAGTAAAAAGAGGCAGAGGATTTTGTGTGCATGCATTCAAACTTGTGCACCGCTTCAAACAAACTAACTAACTACAAAGAAGCAGACACAGGGAAGTGAGATATCGAACCAAAGCATACTATCTTGGATGCTTCCATTTCACAACTTGTTGCACTTAAAGTTGAGAACGAGCCAACTAGCAAGCATGTGAGTGCTACTGGCACTATATGTGGTTCTTCCAATATACCAATAATACTGATGGTGATGATGATATTTTTGAAGACATCTGATGCTAAAACCTGATGGCTGATTGTTGACATTATTTTTAATTTTAATTTTGAAATTTCCAAAATGAATATATATCATGACATTCAAATTTAACTAATTGACATTGTGGTATTTTTAATTCTGACAATGGTTAGATTTATTACACAAAGCTACGTGATATTCTGAAATTAATTACTGCTGCAAATATGTATATATTTATGGTCTTTATGGTCTTTTTATGATTTCGTACATAGACCACTCCAAGCTTGGGTGTAGGATTTCAAAGCTGGTCACCATAACTTTTTTAGTACTTCAAGAATGTTATAGAAGCTATGTTATGTAAAGAATAGTAGTAAAGCATTGTCAGATTGTATGCATATTTGTTTTTGTCTAAGTCAAATCTGTAGGTATTCTGTGTATGTAAGTATTCCCCCAAGCTTCACAACAAGAGTTATATGGGTGTGGGGATGATATTTTGAGTATGATAAAAATTTAACTTACAAAAACCTATTAGCTAACATAAAATTCAAATGCAAGAACTTATTAGCTCACAAAACTTCACTTACCTTGGTGCAAAGCACTGATCATAAAATTCGTCAATGAGCTTCTCTTCTAGTTCCTCATTTGAAAACACATTTGGTCTTGGTTGTGGCAATCCCTTGTTTTGTGAAGGTCTTTCCCATGCCATATCGGGTTTGAAATGTTGTAAAAGCTACATCAATCCAGCAGCAAAATAAGTCTACCAAAATGCTTTTCAATTCATAAAATAAAGCTGTGATCAGTTCAATGAATTGATTCAAATTTCAAAGCAATTTATTTTCTAAAAGTATTACTCTATTAGTGATACTGGTGATGAGTTCTAATGTATTTGCATAAATTCTTTTGTTTGAAATATGTTTTCACTGGAAAGTGTGAGATGTAAATGAAAAATGAGTAATGTTAGGAACAGACATGATAAACATTAGAGGACAGTTTTAAAAAAGAAAACTAATTAATTTATGCATTTCATTCCATTAACATATGAACATCCAAAAGGGTTGAAGAATATTTGCAGCTTGATCAACTTTAAATGAAGGAGGCTTCCATTTTTGGCACTTGAACCAAAAGAGATAGATGATGGCCCTAGAATTGTATGTTGTTGCACAATCTTTATATACCCTTGAGTATTATGTTTCAATTCTAATACCTTTCCGAAAGACCTATTTTCACTTATCTTCTGATTCTTTTCCAAGAAGAGCAAGATAGAACAAACTAATCATCCCAAATTGATTTCAATAAGTTGCTCTTGTACAATTACTTTTGTGTCCTTTTAAAGGTTCAGAAGAAAATAGAACTGTGCACAAGACTGTGGCTATCCTGTCACAGCAATTAGCTATGTTGTGCAAGCAAACAGCCTTGCTGCACAAGTCATCAGTTACGTTGCACAAGGCAATTTTGCCATATATGATAATTGTTGCACTGTGCAATGAAACAATTCTATTGTGCAAGACTACAGCCATATTGTGCATGACAGTAGGTATTCCAAAATATGTTGCATTTCAAGACATGCTTCAAGAGGTTACACTGGTTGCACAAGATTCCAATGTTATTAAGTTGCAAGTTTAGTAGCTGCCATGACGAAAATTGTCTTTGATCAAATGCAAGTTCTAATGTGAATTTCATTTTTCATTCTTCAATAAACATATTTTTTTAAGAAAACCTTTAAGATTGCTGCCCATTTTCATGTAGTTTATTGGAATTAATAGAAGAATTGTTACTGCATAACAAGTAAGGTTGTATTCTCATGAATCAATCAGACTGGGTCAAGGACCACTTGAGACAATTGGCGATCACTTGTAGGTTTGGTTCATGTGTGTGTTTATGTCAATCAGATGAGGCTCAAGAGAATTTGTGATCAGCAGTAGGTTTGGTTAGTGTGTGTGTGTATGTCAAACAGATCAAGACAAATACTGCTCAACAGGATTAATGATAGGTAGTAGGTTTAATTTGTGTGTGTGCATGTGTGTACATGCATGCGAGTGTGTTAGAATGTGTGCATGCCTATGCACCTGTGGGTGCATGTGTGTTCACATGTGTGACCATATGAGTCCATCTGTCTGCTTGGGTACTGATATGTTATTATTTCCAATTTCCTTTGAATAGTTTTTGATAGAATGTTGTGAGTATTAAATTACTGTGGTGATCTGAATTTATGTGAGACGTATCTTAGTATTTTCATTATAATCTGAAAGTGATCTCTGATAATTTTTTTTTCAAGATTGCATCTAAGCAGTAATTCCTCTTATCCCCTCAATCTTCCTTGCATTTCTCCAATTGTTAGATCTACATCATCATTTATTAAGCTTCGTCTTAAACAAAACTTGCCGTCTTCCACATATTTTGCCTACATTTCATCAATTATACCATTTGTAAGTAAAACATATTGACTATGCTCAACATTTTTGGTACCTTTATTAAGGACAGCTATCAAAAGACAACTGCAGGTATATTGAATTGTATTAGGAATTACATTTTACAGGGGTTAAATACAACAAAGGTTAACATTCATTATATCTAAAACCTTGTGGGATGCTTTTGTGCGATAAGTACTATTAGATGCATGTATCATTGGATAGATAGTAAGGGATGATTTCTTCCAAAATTACCTAACTTCGATAAAGGAGAAGAACCATCCATAGCTATAGAAAGGGAAAAAACACACTGAAGAAAGAAGACAAACAAGATAATTTTACCACTCCTGTGAAAAAATATTCCTCAATTCTGACCAACCCAGGGAGAAACTCTGCTCAGTTTACAACAAGCAGGCAAGCACCATGGAAAGTAACCAGTAGAAATTAGAGGAGTCTCATACCTCCCCATTCTCCACTTTTATGTTATCAGCAAAGAAGTGAAAATATTTCCAACTCAAATTAATAATAGTACTCACATTTGGGGAACTCCTTGGGGTAGGTGCATTCTCATACAGATGAAACAGCAACAAATGGATAATCAAAACTATGAAGGTGTCACTCCTGAGTTCCTCATTGCCACATCAAATACTGCAGCTCCCATCAAGAATATTTCCTCATAAGCTTTGCCAAACTTTCATGGGCACACTAGTGAGCACAAAAATATGATTACCAAGAAGATGCACATAGATTAAAGCTATTTCTAGTAATTCTGAAAGATGTAGCACTTTGATTATTTATGCACCTTGATAGAAATAACTAAGTTACAAGTTCAGGTTTGGGCAAATTGTTTTGGCGTGTTCAGTTCGTTTTGGGTTTGTTAATACAAAATCATATACAAATCAGAAATATATACATATTTCGGCCAATCTAGCAGAACAGCAAGATGAAAACGAGATTCAACCTGACCAGATGGAGGAATAATGTTTTTTGTTGGTTAAAGGGTTGATAGTAGCAATGTTTTTTGTTGGTTAAAGGGTTGATAGTAGCAATGTTTTTTGCTCGTTAAAGGGTTGGTAGTAGCTATAAGGCAAGTAATTAATGTATAAAGGGCTGGGTAATGAGAATACATACAGTATCAGATGTTTTTTGTACTGGGGATGTTATCAAGATGTCAACTATGGCTGATAAGAGCCAAGAAACAGTCATTTTGTAAAGAGATAAGGTGTTTTTTGTATTGGGAAAGCTATCAAGATGTCAATTTTGGCTGAAAACAGCCAAGAAACAATTAGTTTGTAAAGAGATGTGCCCTTGGGAAGGCAAAATATCATCTACTGTAATCGTCATATTCATATTAATATAAATATATATAGGCATAATGTCTTTTGCTGAAAAACAAAAATAGTGAAACAACATAGCAAAAATACACCACCAGTTTCATAGTCAAAAAATAAAAAATTAGTGATAATCGAATGTCATGATATAAATTAAAGTTTAAACAAAATAATGGCAAGTGTTTACAATCAGCCATCATTGATCATTGATCAAATATCATATGGGTCATCAAAAATGTCACCATCATCATCCATATTAGATGATCCATGTAATGGTAAATTAGAAGAACCACAAATAGCGTCAATGGCACTCGCACAAGCACTACCACTACCAATAACACTAGCACTCTCATGCTCACTAGCTGCATCAAGCTCATGGTCATCATCAATATCAAGTGCAGCTAAGTGGCTTGTGGAAGCATCCAAGTCTATTGGCATTTCAATTAGCACCTCTAGAGTGCTTATTGGAAACAGACAGCTATGCACAGTGCGTGACGACTACTCTTCAAATTATGGAGGGGAAGTTCCCCCTTGTTTGTTGGTGTTTGCGTAAAAGTAAAATAGACTAAATGTTCCTATCTTTTTTACTCAGTGGGCAAGACACAAGGGTGCATAAACACAATGCGTTGCAGATAAGGTTTTCTCTGGTTTCTGCAGATCTTAACTACAACTAGGCTAACTTTCAATCTATCATATCTCCTTAAGATAAACAGAGCATGAGGGCATAGGAGCGGGAAGGGATGGTTGGATTGCTTGGGCCAACCGTCTCTCAGAATGCGTCTGAGGCTCTGAACTCTCAAATTTTATGCAAGCAATCACTCTTACGGTGAGTTAAATTTTAGGATTCCCAAGGAGGTGACGACACGTATCCAAAGTGTAGGCTAAGACTTAGATCACTAGAAACAACAAAGGTGTAATGTCCCCATTTTTAGCACTGCACTTTTCAGTGATTGATGGCCTATCCCCGGGGTGCTGTCGCCAAGTCAGAGGCAGAATTAGGGTTTCCAACTGTTTGGTGGGTTCTCTTGAAGATTCAGGGTTTTGCTTGTTGGAGTTTGGTTGTTTGGATTTTGGATTCCTTCTGGGTTTCCAAAGAGCTTCGCAGAGGTATGACATGCAACTGCAGCGAGCAACCTTTCCGGACTTACTATTTTTTGTAAGTAATGACGGCTACATCTCGGAGTTTTGGATTTTGGATTGCGGATTCTTTCTGGGTTTTCAGAAAGCTTCACAATGGTATCGCATGCACTTTGATCCGAGCAACTTTCCGAATTTACTATTTTTAGTAAATTCTATTTTTGGCAGTGGTCCTGTTGGCTTCAGTTCAGTTGGCCTCCTTTTGCAGTCAGTTCAGTTGGTATGGTTGTTTTGGCCTCTTAATGCTTTTTCTAGAGAGATATGTATTTTAATTAAAATAATCTTATATTTTAATATTATAACCCCTTCGCCTAGCTTCAAGACTTTAAGTTGTTTTGAAAAAGGGGACCTCATGGGTGGACGCATCATCAGGAAATATTTTTATATTTCTAAAATCAATAATTGCTTAAGAGAAATTGGACGGCTACCTTTGGAGAAGTTTATGTTTTATTTTAAAGTGATTTTTATCACTCAAGAAAAGGTACGCCATCTTGAAGGAAGACTTGGTCAAGTCAAAACCCTAAAAGCATCTTGTGGATTGGGCGCACCTTCTAGAAGCATCTGGAAGTGTTCTCAAAATTATAAAAGGGAGCTTTGGGTCTTCATTTCATTACCTTATGACTTCAATATTGTTATGCTGCCGAAATGGTAACAGGATTGCTTCGAGGAATGAATGCCTCCTAGCTTGGCTCTTCTTCTTGCTTGAAAGATAGCAACTAGTTGAGAGATAGTTTGTAATAGGTTTGTCTTGCATTTCAGTTGAGTATCTTGCATTTTTGGAGTTCTAGTTTTGCTTTTCAGTCTCATTTTGAAGTTGCTGAATATCATAGCTGATTGTAAGAATTGCTCATATCTCATGAAATAAAAATATTATTGTTCTGGGCATTGCATAAATCCTTTTCTCTATGTGGGGCGACCATTCTTGCAAAGTTGTAGATTTTTTAATGCAGATTTGGATTTTTAAAAGCAAAATCGCCTCTCTCTCTTGGCCGTACCATTCTGGTCTGCCTGGCAAATGTTTAGAAAAAAAAATACTTCAATTTGTTAGCTGTTTCTTTGTCTAGTCTTCATTGCCATCATTATAGCTTTCGTTTGCATCAAGTCTCATGTCATTCCAGCAAGTATTGAGTGAGTTGTGAGTATTTTGGTGGGTTCTAGGGTTGCTGATTGCTTCATGTCAGTTGCTGGTCTGTTATATCAGTCATAGATAAATGCAGATTTGTGAGGAGTTTGAGTCCAGAGAGGTTTGTCAAGCATTGAGGAAGTCTTACAAATTATTGCAGCATTGAAGAACTTGGATTACTAGGCTTTGGCAAGCATTCTAACATATTGTAAGCTAATTAGTAGTACTATCAGCAATTCTCCTCTCTATCTTTCTCTTACTTTATTGTACTTCCCGCTGAATAAGTGGAAGAGGTTGGCTTGCCGCCTATTTACATTCTGAGTTGCATTGTAATTCCTTGTATCTCCGCCATATGGTAGCTCCATTCCCATCTTGGGTTGGAAAGCACATTCTTGGCATCGAGTTTACTTTCAGCATAGTAGTTGGTAGGGATCCTCTAACCATATGCTCGCCGTCATCTGGCGCATTCTTCGTTAGAGTTGTAATTCCTTTCCAGTTGTACTGACGATCCTCTTGCCATATGACAACATCTTTCTCATCTTGAGATTGTGTGCACATTCTTGGCAAAAAGTTACTTGCAAACTGCTGGTTTTGGTTTGGACTAACCCTAACGGGTTCTTGTTTGTTGAGTTGCTATATTGAAAAATTGGAAAAAATTGGTTCGGTTCATTAAAAAAGGACGATGGGCTGAATAACAGGATTCCCGACGAGGTGACGATAGTTGTCCAAAGTGTAGGCTGAAATACAGATCAGGACACAACATCAAACGACAATCATTAACATCAAAATACCCAAGGAGGTGATGGCACTTGTCCAAGGGGGGAGATTGAAACAATAGATTGTAAGAAAAAGATGTTGATAGAACTTCAAAGTTTTAGATCAAATTGCATGTGCCTTTTGATTTCTTTCTTCAAACTATCTCAACAAAATACAAAGATTTGGTACAGCAAAAGTACGAAATCATACACAATTGCTTATCAAACCAAACAACTCTCATCCAAGAGTGAAAAAATATAGACTTGCAAGCTTTGTTGGCACAACAACGCACTAATTTTGTGTACCAAATAAAGGTTACAAAATAATGAGCAAAGGCTCTTATTTATAGAAATTCAAAGGAGTAGGAAACCCTAAAATCTCCTTGAGTTAACAACTAGTTCTTGCTAATCTACAAGATTTATCCCAATGTCTAAAAGTAGGTGATCAAGCAGTTAACTGGAAATCTACTTCAGTTAACTGAAACTACACTAAAAGTGAACTCAAATTACAAAAGTGCCTCCAAAATTGAGATTCACAATTAGTGGAGATCCAAAATAGACATCCATAACTAGTGGGATCTAACATGCATGATCTGTAGGACAGTGAGTTAACTTGGAAAGGGGCATCAAGTTAACTCTTGCTTATCACTAATGTAATTTTGGAGGGTAGGACACCCTTTCTAGGTGCTTTACACCTCTTCACCACTAGTCAACAACTCCTCTAGCCAATCGTTGACTTCTTCTGCCTTTCGACAATTGATGCTTCGTAGGATGATGACATGTCGCCTAAGCATCTCGTCACCACTCGCAATATGTTGTTGATATCCAATACACTTTACAGCCGCGTCGTCCAACTTGGTTGACATGACTGCAATCTTAATCAATTCGCAACCAACAGGGTTAACACAAACACCTTCACAAATGAGATTTTTGAACTATGTTTGCACTTCGGCTAGCTCAATGTAAGCACCTCCCCTGTACTGATAAAGGAAAGGGATAGATATTACCAACGTTCTTACGTAGTTGATAACACCCGCCACAATCTGTCAATACTCAATCAATTCTACAGAGTTGGCGTCATATGCTTTCACCTTGTATGCAAGTTGTTATTTCCAAGTGAAAAGATGTTGCTTGTTCTCCACTATAGTACCTAATCGGTACGCCAACTGCAAGTCTGAGATAGTAATCTCATCCCCAGGTCTCTTCTCTGCTGCCTTTTCCTCTGATTGTTGAATTTCCACACGGAGTTCATGAGCTCTATTCCTTACCTGATACAGCTCTGTAAGTATACACCGTCCTCTGATGACAAATTCTTCCACTTGACTTCTCAAGTGTTTTCCATACAGGATCAACTGGTCGTGATTTTGCTCCACGGGAAGGTCTAGCAACTCTCGAGGCAAGGCAAACATGTTTGGTGTTCCATGCATCAAGCTAGATATGTATAATCTCAACTGCTAGTTTTCAGCCTTTAAGGCTGCTTTGTCTTTGTCATCCTTTGCCATTCTTTCTTGGACACTTGTTGATGCAACTCCAAGGAGATCTTCCTCCACCTAAAGAGTGGTCTTACCGAGGTTGACTTTTCACAAAGTAAAGTCATTAACCCCTACCTCATGTGCATTCCTATCCTCAGGTGGTGCAACTGTCTCTATGACAAATTCATTGTCGGCATTTTTTCCTACATGAACTTGCTTCTTCAACTTCTTTACTGGCATGTCTTGAGGGACATGATCAAACTCCATGAACTCTAGCTGGTAGGATGGCCTTTCTCTCTTCCTTCCTAGGAGGCTCTCAAGCCAAGATGAATCTTGACTAGCCTAACTGGAAGGAGGAATGTTAGGTCCTTGAATGCCCGACGAATGAGATTTTGTCGCAATATCTTGTCGTGGTGAATCCAAGTCAATGGGGACCGGTAACTGCTGCGATGGTGAAGTAGGAGGTTCTGCTTCCACCACTGGCACTATATCAACTGCAATTGCTTCCATCATTGGCTCTGTCTCAACTGTGATTATCTCAATCACTGGCTCAACTGCAAGTGTTTCCATGACTGGCTCAAGTATGCTTGCAGCTGTCTCCACATGTATCTCTTGCTGATTTGTATCAGCAGTCTGTATTCTTCCCCTCGTGTACCCTAACATTCTGACACCCTTAGGACAGTTACTCCATTGTTTATGTCTGGGCTTCTTCCTTGACGTGGAAGGTAGTGAAGTTAAGTAAAAATGATAAGTCTCCAGATGCTAATCAAACTTTGTACAAATATATAACAAAATATTTATTGTATGTTACAACTACTAGACATGACAGTATGCAAGTAGTTCGTCATGTTGCTAGATTTCAGGCTACTCCAAAGGATACGCATGTTCACGCAGTTAAGAGGATCTTCAAGTATCTTAAGGGTACTATGGATTATGGGTTATGGTATCCTAAAGGTAATGATTTCACATTTATAGGTTATGCAGATCCAGATTGGGGTGGATGCGTTGATGATAGAAAGAGCACAAGTGGAGGCGCATTCTTTCTAGGCAGTTGTCTTGTTTCTTTGTTGAGCAAAAATCAAGCTTCTATTTCATTATGTAAAGCTCAAGCAGAGTACATTGCAACAATGTCTTGTTGCATACAAGTCCTATGGATGAAGCAAACGTTGAAGGACGTTAAGGTAGAGTATGAGCATCCTATTTCTATCTTTTGTGACAACATGAGTACTATAAACATTTCTAAAAATCCAATTATGCACTCTAGGGCTAAACATATTCCCATTAAGTATCATTTTCTAAAAGAACAGGTTAGTGATCAGCAAGTTAAGTTGCATTATGTTTCTACTAAAGAGAAAATTGTAGATTCATTTACTAAGCCTCTACCAAAGGAAACTTTTGAATATTTGAGGGAGAAGCTGAGAGTGATTTCACTCCATCTTTGAGTTCTTGTTTTCACTCAAGGGGAGCTTTCATTGTCATATTCTATCAACCCTATTTTAGTTTTGTAGGTTGGTATCCGTCATTGATGTGAAAGGAGTAGTAAGTCAGGGGGAGCAGTATTGGTTTCAAAACATTTCAGGCTTCAAAAGGCATTGCCAGGTGCAGTATTGCTTTTGGTTTCAAGAGGTGTTGCCATCAATGACAAAGCGGGAGATTGTTGAAATATCTTGTCATTGATGTCAAAGATCTCAAATGTCTCTATGCTTGGCTTGAGTTGCTTGCTTGCTTCAGTTATTTGCTTGCTTGCTTGAGCTTCTTGTTTGTTTACTTCACCTACTTGCTTGCTTACTCTATCAACATACCCGTTTTAATTGCCAAGTCAAATTGCCATGTCATTAAAAAGTTGTGAGATTTATTTCGGGCCCCATCTACATATAGTGTGAACTTGTCCAATTCATCATGCTTGTCTACTTTATGGTAGCCAGCTCTAATCTAGTCGACTATTAAGTATAACGTCTGCATTAAGTGATGGCGGCTCTATTTGTGTATGACTTAAATTCATCCGGTCTCCATCTTTAACATTAGTATGGCAGCCTGAAATGTATGACATTTGGAGTCTGAGGGCAGCTTAAATTATCTCTAATGCCTCTACCACGGTTCTTTATGGAGGATACATGTTTTCTTCAATGCAATAGAGTGCTATGGAAGATGTGAACAATAAAATAAAAAAATCACAAATGATATTATAGAGGTTTTGTTCGTCTTGTAAAGGAAAAACGCCATCATTTTTTCTGTGCGGAAGACGTGTAAGTCCAAATGTCTTGATTTGTATTGATGTCAAGCTGCTTGTAGAACATGATGTTGTGTAGGTACATGAAGTCCCAAATCTTTGTTGTGTATGTTGTGTGTGGGTGTGAAGACGTATTCACAGGTTGTGTGGAAGCCATGCATATTGATTGCAAGTTGTCATCCTATTAGTCAAAGTCATTTCAATCAAGTGAATTATATGAGATTTTGGTTGCATCAACATTTTGCTTTTCCTTCAATAATGTCAATTTTCTAGAACGGACTTTCCTCACCTATTTTGGTGTGAGCATATCCGTGCTTTGTATGCAATCATGGCTATGTATAGAGATTTGAATTAAATCTTCTATTTTTGTTGAATGCCTTTTATCTAGTCGAACTAAGGCTGTAGAAAAGAGTTAAGATGAATGAAAGTCCATTCTCGGGCTAAGTAAAGAGATGAAGTTTGTGCCTATTCCGTGCTTATTCTTGTGCAATGCAGAAGATATAGTTTCCTACGCTTCCTTTCCTAGAGATGGATGTAGCTTTATATTTGATAAGATTTATCCCCTATTGCTTTGATATCATTCCGATAAATGGTACAGGTTGTTTGTACGCTCCTTCAGATATGACTCACTAATTTTATTCATGACTAGCAGGAATTTTGGTTAATTCATGAGTGCAGTGCAAGACTTCATTTAGAGAGAGGATTTGTTTTATTGTTTTATTGAGGATTCTATTTCTAATGTTGATGTGTTGATATAAGCAATTGAGAGAAGTAATTATGATGATAAGGTCATATTGGGATTATGCTTAGTTTGAGAACTTTATATGATTGGAAGGGGTTTTGCAAATCAAATTAAAAAAGTTTTAGCGTTGAGTATATTTTATGTGAGTTGGTGCTCCCACTGGAGTTGGTGCTTCAAGGAGTTGATGCTCTCAATGAGTTGGTGCTCACTTATGTAATCTAGATTGATGCCCATTGTTGTTAATGAAAGCATAAGTTATGTCGTGGTTTTTCACCCAAAAGGGTTTTCCACATGAAAATCGGTGTTCTTCATGTGATGGTTGCTCCTACTATTTTATTTCTAAATCTTTTGGTTTCATGTCTTTAAAAGTTTAAATTTTAAAATACTAATTCACCCTCCCCCCTCCTCCCTCTCAGTATTTTCTATGTGCTCTTCAAATTTGTTGTGTGGAGTGTCTTCTCTAGATTTCTATGTTTGGGTTTTGAGTTATATAACTTTTTTTATGGTATCATGTCTTTCAAAAGTGGTCCTATAATGAACAAAGTGGAGGACATGTTTAAGATAATCTAGAATGAGACATGTTTAAGATAATCTAGAATGAGCCTCAAAATGAAATAGTTGCCTCAACAGTTACAAAGAGAAGAAATCTTCAAAAATCATTGATGAGATGGCAATAATGAAGAAGCCAAAAGGAGTAGAGAGTATTTGAAGAAGAGCAACCTCATGATGAACGAGAAGACTATTTCCCAAGGGTTGTTAAGAAGATTAGCAAAGGAATTGAAATGGAAGTTCTTAATCTTTCTAGCTCATCAAATCTAAAAGACCTAATTGACTAGATCGATGACTTAGATCAAATTTTAAAACCTGAAAATATCCATGATCCTCAACGGGTAAAGATGATGTAAACCAATCTCAAGGGGCATGCAACCTTTTGGAGACGGGGGGAGAGAGGGAGAAAGAAACTTGTAGAGAGAAAGAGTTATTATTGAGAATTGAAAATCAATTGGTGAAATGAGATATTTTAAAAATTAAAGGGGAAAAAACCCCAAAGATTACCAATTGGAGCTACTGAAGAAGATTCAATACCAAACATAAAAGAAGATAAGTGTCAAGCACTACATACAGGAATTATTAAAGAAGACGATCTGACCTCCACACCGTGAAACACATAGTAAGAAGGTAGCCAAATATGTGAACAAGTTGAGAATTATTATTCAATATGAGATCAGAATTCAAAGAGTTGATTTTCTAGAGGATAAAATTCTGCTTTACATAGAATGTGGTAGATAAGTTTGACAAGGAGACAACAAAATAATTTGAATGAAAAGAGAAAGATTCCCAAATGGAACAAAGTAAGCAAAGTTCAGTAGAGGAACCTCTACATATGAAGGAGAAGCAAGCACTTCTCAAGAAAACAATTCTAGTCAAAACTCAATGGTAAATGAAGAGTAAGGCAATTAAATGGCTGTCTTGTCATCACCGTAGAACTTAAGAAAATTCTTCATTGATCTTGGTCAAAACTTATGATTTTTTGTCAATGTCAGATGGGCCAATTTCATTACCCCATGGCAACAATGAAGCAGGGAAATTGTTATTAATGCCGTTACCCTCTTGATCAACCATCGATAATCAAAACTCTTCTTCTAAAGCTTAAAATATTAGTATTAACTCTAAAGCTTTAGAGGCAAACTTAAACTTTGTGATGGATTAGGTAGTTTTCATATTTTGCCTCCTAGCAAAGCTATCAAAAACCATTAATGTTTTAATTTGCACCTTTCGATGCAACACAAAACAAAACAAATGTGCAATACTCTTCAAATCAGAAGAGGAAGATCCTTGTGAAATAAAAATTAACCTACTATGAACAATATATACTTGTAAATTACAATTGTCACAATGTTTTCAAAGGATTTCACATTCAAGCTATATAAACTTTAAATGTGTATCTTTTTGGGTTTGCCCAACATAAAAGCTTGAGCTCTTTCAAAACAAGGTAGAAGATGGCATGTGAGCACTTGTGAAAGAGGTTCAAGAAGTGTGGCCACTTGTCACCACAAGATTGTTCCAAAATGTTTCTTCGGATCCCTATTTCCTTTCAACTTTTTTCAAGATGTGCTCTTTCACAGATATATCACACAAATACAAAAGACCCTTTGTAAGATCATCCTCTCTTTGTCATCTCATTTATATGGTCATCTTTATAGACTAATGTCAAAGAAACACGCTATCCATAACAATTAATAACTAAATTCTAACAACTAACTCACAATAAAGTAGAGGGGTAAAGCAATTGAAGAAACAACTTGGATGAGAAATAAATATGGAATCTATGTCCTAGCTTTCAAAAATAATTCAAGACAAGAAGTTTGTGCTACATTTCACTTACTCAGCATGTTGGATGCAATAGCATCCAAGTTCACAACCAATCTCGCATAATCCAAAAACGAAATGAACATAGGCTAAGAAGAATTTTGCTTTTAGTGTGCATATTTTTAAATAAATGGCATGTTTCGATTACTCATGAGAATCAAAATAACACTCCAACAGACTTTGATAGCAAAAGAAAACATAATTGCATCTTCAACAATATTAGCTTGTATTTGTCCCATTTTAGAAGCTCAACCTGTGTGACATTTGTAGCAAAGGACTTTGGCAACATCTAGAAAAACATCAACAAGAACAAAAGAATTTATACCTAGAAGCAATTATTCCTAATGTTATGGATCCAAAGAACATTTAGCATTGTTTTTGGTCCACATCAACTTCCATCAAACTCCCAACTGTCAAAAGGATCACACGGTTTTCTCAGTTGGCATTATTTCCCCGAAGGCATCTTGTGAAACACTTGGCAATTATTAAAGCTACAACATAATTTTCATCTAGAATTAACAAAAGCTGATAGAGAGTATTAAACAGCAGCATATGTTAGTTAAATACAACCCAGCAAGAGCTCAAACCCATAATTATAGCTACAAAAATAATGTGCCTTGAGTAATCATCCTTCCAAATATATTATTTGTTGTTTCAAGCAAATGAATCTATAACAAATCTTCGAAAACATAAGGACTAGGTCTTTAATGAGCGAGTAGGTCGTTGCTGATCTGAAGCATTCCCTAACTCACATGCAGATGAGAATATATAGGCAAGAAAAAGCAAAAAACTAGGCAGGTCAAGAAAAAGAAGACACCAACCGTCTGGAGTAAGGAGTGACATCGAAAAATGAGGGAAAAGTAAAGAATAATCACATAGAGGAGAATATCACTCATCCCTGGGCATAGATCAGTCCTACACCATTTTATGCATTTCGTTTTAGTTTAGGATTTTCTCAGAATATCTATATAAGCCTTTGAAAGCAGATTACCATATTAATGCAAGTGATTTCCTTGTTGTTTCTCTCTAGTAGTTGAATGTTGTCTAAGAGATATTTAGCCTGCCAGGTTAAACAGTTATTCAATTGAGCCCCTTCCGTAGGCTGCAACAACAGCACTCTGAAGGCCTAAGAATACTAGCCATTCTGTAATGTCCCCTTCCAGTTGACATCTCTCAATTCTTCAAATTAGCCTATTATGTGGCCCTCGTAGGCTGATAGGGTGGATAGAGGATCTTGTTGAGGCATGGCTTGGCTTCAGTTATCAGAATTATTCAGTTTGGCTTTCGTTCGGGGTCTTTTGGACATCATTTGTTTGATTTACTATTTTTAGTAAGTGGAGACACTCAGCGGAGCACCCTTGCTATGCAGATTCAGTCACTTATCATCCGGCTTCAAACGGTTTGTCATTTGGACGTATATTGAGAGAGATATTAATATTTATTTGCCAAAATAAATATTAATTTAATTGAAGCTTATATTATAAAGTGATAATGTAATTTAATATTATAACTTAAGTGACTTATTGAAGGGGTCGACCATCATGAAGAAGGGGCCACTTTTTAATTAATTATTATAATTAAAAGGGCGTCCAAACTATTGAAAGATTAAAAAGTGAAATTCAAGTTTTATCTAAATGATGTTTTTTGAAGGAAATCAACCCAATTGAGAAGCTATAAGTTTTCTTTGAGAGAACTTCATTCATTAGGATATGAGAATCAATTTTAGCCAATTTCTTCTGCAGAGAACGAAGCCGAGGGTTTTAGTTTTCTTCTGCATTGGAGAACGAGCCATCTTCAGTGTTTGCAGTTCAGAGGCTATGAAATATTAACTGATTTATTGCCTACCAGTTGAATAGCTTCATTCAGAAGTTATTAAAGAGATCAATGAGAAAATATTATATAGGGTTTGACTTAATATTTGTCAGGGGAAGTGATATCTTTGAGCAGTAGGTTCAGTTCATCATCTGGCACGAATTCCAAGGTTGTACGGAATTTATTGCTGCTGGTTTGGAGGCCATACCACTCAGTTGGAAGGCCGTACTTTTTCCTTGAGCCTGGACGCCTTGCTTTCTTGTCTTTTTTCTTCACCAGATGGGACGCCTTGGACTCTGGGTAAGTTTGCAACAAGTTCGAGGCTGGAGAAGTGTCTTCTGAGGTTGGTCGTACTAAATCTTCATTATTAGGGGCGGCTAAAATCAGAAATTAGGTTTTTAAATATTACATTTAGCTTTGCCTTTTTGTCTGCATGTCAGAGATTCATCATTGTAATCACCTAGAAAGAATAATAAATTCATGTGCTATCGATTCAGAAGTGTACTTGCTTCAGTATTTACTTTCCAGTATTTATTAAGGGTTTTAGAAACATTTTCATCCCAAATCGCACCATTCTCTTATTTAGCAAAAACCACAAAAAAATCAAACCAAAGAAAAAACAAGCAAAAACAATCAGTTTTTGAAATCGTGAGAGAACGAGTTTCTACAGTGGTATCAGAGCGGTTTCCTGCCATCCTAAGGGTTTGGCATTCATATGCAGCCCCAGGAGGTTTGGCCTCACAGATATTACACTCACAGGAGAGCTTTGTTTGACAGGAAACGGGAATTGAACAGGCAACCGAGTACCATGGCTGACAAAACAGAGATTCCTCGAGATCCTCGGGATGATGAAGCAGAGGTCAGACAGACTCTTAGAGATCTTCGGACAGGTCAGCAACAGGTAGCTGATGTATTACAACAGTTGACCATGGTTATACAGAGGATGGGTACACCTAGGAGACCATCACCATGTCGTGACGAGGACAGGAGTGATGTAGGTTCACAGAGGATACCCAGGACAGCCTCACGGACAACAGATAGGCCTACCCGCCCTACTTTTGCGAGACAAGAGCATGAAGCGGCTATGGCAGATGAGGAGCCTGAGGGAGTGTTCGCTGATACTATTATGGCAGCGAACGATGAGTGGGAGTTATTGACCACAGAGGTCAGAGAGAGAATTACTTTTCATAGGTTTCTCACACAGAGGAGAGAGCATCACAGGAACAGGCCAGATAGGAGGCCTAGACATCAGAATAGTGACCTGAAGCACGCCACAAACAAGCTCACTTTACCTATGTTTCACGACAGCGGTAAGGTTACAGCACAGACCTGGATCAGTAAGCTGGATACCTTCCTTACATTGCGTCCTATGGCGGAGGAGGATGCTATTAGATATGCTACTTTGCACCTTGAGGGGGTAGCTTATGACTAGTGGCATCATGGGATGGTGACACTTCAGCATGACCGTATCACCACTTACCAGGAGTTCGTGGACAGATTGGTGGAACCGTTTGACAAGAAGGATCCTAAGACTTACTTCAGAGATTTGGCCCAGTTGAGACAGGCTAGTAGCTTGGAGGCTTACATAGGAGACTTCCAACGGTTATCAGTCATGGTTCCCAACATATCAGAGAGGCGTCTAGTTCTACTCTTCGTGGAGGGATTGTTGGAACCGATGAGAGGATGGATCAAAGCATTTGATCCTCCCTCACTATAGGAGGCGATGAAGAAGGCATGCAGCATGGAGCTTGCAAACTCCATCTAGCATGTTCAACTCCAGGAATACTTCCTCATTTAAGGACAACAAGGGATTCAATAAAAATAAGGAGAAATCTGATTTTAAGAGTGATTCAAAGGGAAAATCAGCAGCACCCTTGGATCGTGAGACTCTTAATGATTTGCGCAGGAAGAAGCTTTGCTTCTACTACAAGGGTCCATATGACGCTAACCATAATTGTCCTCTGCGGCCTAAGGGTAAGGCCAACAGAGTTATGTGGGCTTATTATGAGGATTCGGAATCTGAAAATTCCGAACAGCAGGAGAGTTCTAAGGAGTCAAAGACAAAGGCTTATAGCCTAAGGTGGAAGCAGAGTCAGAGATCCATTTCAAGGAGGCACGGTTGTCTAGCATAAAGCAGGAAGGATCTTTTAAACTGTGTGGAGTTTTGGCTGGTCAAAAGGTTATCACCCTTTTAGACACAGGTGCCACCCATAATTTTATCGATGCCAGATTTGTGGAGAAGTGTGGGCTCATAACTGAAGAGTTTGAGGGCATTCGGGTTAAGGTGGCTGATGGTTACACTCTCAAGTGTGACCGTATGATCAAGGATCTTCCTTAGCGCTTGAATAATTATGAATTCAAGGCTGATTATTATGTGGTAAATATGGGCGATATTGATTTAGTTTTGGGCATGAAGTGGCTTCATTCTCTTGAAGAAGTTACACTTCGTCTCAAAGACATGGACATCCGGTTCGAGGTGGATGGGAAGACTCACCTAATGAAGGCCATCTGAGACAGTAACGTCAGGACTATTTCCTTCCGACGGATGGAGACTTATGCGTCATAACATGGTTCAGTGGGTTGCCGAGTGCACTTTGACGCCTACACAGGAGGGATAGCATAAGACTGAATATCATCCTGACATTCAGCAGTTGAGAGTTAAGCATGGGAAGGTTTTCAGTGACATTCCACCAAGGAGACCTCCAGACAAGGGTATTGAGCACATCATAGAGCTTAAGGAGGGCGCTAAGCCGGTCATGATTACTCCTTATAGGCATCCAAAGCGGCTTAAGGATGAGATAGAGAAGACTATCAAGGAGTTGCTCGCTATGGGTCACATTCAACCTAGTAAGTCACCATTTGCTTCTTCAGTTGTTCTAGTGAAGAAGAAAGATGGTACACTTCGTATGTGCATAGATTACAGAGTCCTGAATAAGAGGACCATTAAGAACAGATATCCCATACCTTGTATAGATGAGCTTATTGATGAGCTCCATGGTGCCTGTTACTTCTCGAAGATAGACTTGAGATCGGGATATCATCAGATTAGAGTTCGTGAGCAGGATGTTGAGAAGACCGCTTTTCGCTGTCATTGTGGACGCTTCGAGTTTGTGGTTATGCCATTTCGGCTAACCAATGCTCCAACGACATTCCAGTCCACCATAAACAAGGTCTTCCACTCACATTTGAGGAGGTATGTACTTGTCTTCTTCGATGACATTTTGGTCTACAGCAAGACATGGCAGGAGCACTTGGCTCATTTGGATACAGTACTCAGCATTTTGGATAGGGAGTCCTTGTATGCCAAGGAATCCAAGTGTGATTTAGGGATGACTGAGTTGTTATACTTAGGCCATATTATCGGTGCAGAGGGAGTGCGAATGGATCCTGAGAAGATCCGTGCTATCGTAGATTGGCCTACTCCAGTGAACCTTACACAGCTGCGAGGATTCCTTGGGTTATGTGGTTTCTATCGAAGATTTGTCAGTGGATATTCACGCCATGCAGCACCTATGACGGATTTGTTGAAAAAGGGTGCATTCATTTGGACTCCTGAGGCACAGGTGTGTTTTGTGAGGTTCAAGGAGCTTATGACTACATGTCCAGTGTTGGCACTGCCAGATTTTACAAAGCCTTTTGAGCTTCAGTGTGATGCTTCTGGTGAGGGCATTGGAGCGATGCTCATGCAAGACAAGCACCCGATTGTTTATGAGAGCAGAAAACTCAGAGGTCCAAAGAGGGTTTACAGTATATATCATAAGGAAATGTTGGCCATAATGCATGCCTTGGCCAAATTCAGGCAATATTTAGTGGGCAGTAAGTTTTGTATTCAAACTGACCATAATAGCTTGACGCATTTCCTCGGACAGCTGGATCTGAATGACCGTCAGCAAAATGGGTGAGTAAGTTACAGGCATATCACTTTGACATCACCTATATCAAAGGTACACAGAATGTTGTTTTTGACGCTCTTTCACAACGACCACATCTGAGTTCTATGGTACAAATTGCAGAGGACTGGAGGCACTTGATTGTGGCAAAGTATGGCTAGGATACATGGGCATCTGGTATTGTTGAGGGATCTATTCTGGACACCAGGTACACACTTGTAAATGACTTGATCATTTACAAGAACAGGATTTTATTGATCCTAGGGTCAGAGATGAAGAATACCATTCTGCGAGCTTTCCATGATGTACCTACATCAAGGCATCTCGGGTACTTTAAGACTTACAGACAAGTTCGGGAGAGATTTACATGGAAGGGTCTTAAGGCAAATGTTCTTCAATATGTGCGTGAGTGCCCTGTTTGTCAGCAAAACAAGCAGGAGAACACGTATCCGGCAGGATTGTTGCAGCCACTTCCGATTCCTGACAGGAAGTGGGAATGCCTATCAATGCATTTTATTACAAGCTTGCCTAAAGCCCAAGGACGGGATTGCATATATGTAGTTGTGGATCGGCTGACGAAGTATGCCCACTTTTTTTTTATCACCACTACTTACACAGCTACACAAGTAGCAAAGGTATTTTTCCATGAGGTTTTCAGATTACATGGGTTGCCTCGGAGTATAGTCAGCAACAGGGATAGTCGGTTCCTGAGGCATTTCTGGCAGGAGGTGTTCAGACTTTGTGGGACTGAGCTTACACCGAGCACCAGTTACCACCCGCAGATCGATGGTCAGACGGAGATAGTGAACAAATGGGTGGAAGGCTACCTCAAGAATTACATTGCAAGGCAGCAAAAGGCATGGGTTAAGTGGATATCCGATATACTTATGTGAGTATTCTTACAATACCACTTACCACATGACAATTCAGATGTCCCCATTCATGGCGTTGTTTGGGTATTGTTGATGTGATTTTTGTGACCTCACCAACCAGGTAGAACAAAGTTTCCAAATTGGATCCCCTATTCTCTCTTGAACAAAGTATTCGACGTGCTAAGATTGCGAGTGAGATCACGCCTTCAACTCCAAGGTTCTTTAAATGCGAATAGGCTCAGTTTGGTTGATGTGTGTATGCTGTGTACTCACGAGGGGACTTACGTAGTTGTTCACAAGACGTGTAGTGACAACCAATGTGTGTTTTTAAAGGGGATTTTATGCGCGAATGATTTGGCTTTATGATGCAAGTTTCCTAAAACTAACCAGGATTATGCAGAATTGAATGGTTGCAGAGATTTCTAAAATCTAACTTCTAATCTAAATGCAAATGGATATTACGCTCAACCTAAATGAATCTCGACAAACATTGTTTAGCCTCCTGTTGGACAGCATCAACAAAGTAAGTGCAATCTTCAAAGGGTGAAAATGATGTTCAAATCACGATTCGATAGAGCAACTACCATCACAACGATGCATAACCACCTATGAACCTTGATTGAAGTTAAGTACTGAAAGTCCAGTTGACCACACAAGACGGACTTACCATCAGCAAGAACGTTAGTGGTATGGATAAAAGAAATTCACTTATATCAAGCATAAACATCCATATCTAACTACAAGCATGAAATTAAGTTCCTAATTGAAGTCAAAGGGAATAAGAAACCTCACGAACTATTCCAAACAAAGTTGAAATTCACCATCAATGAAAAGCTTTATTAAGAATAATCTTTTGCGACAATCTCTTACAAAATTCTCTAAGGGAGAATTCCCCTTCTTCTTCAACAATGCAAATGAAAAACTACTCTAACTTAAGCTTCTACTCTCTATTCTGCCTCAACAATTGCTCTCTATTCTCTGATTCTATGACTACTAATGTACAAATGAGGGGGACTCCCCCTTATATAGCTGGCCTGTTTGAATCGACGGTCCAGATCAAATTACATCGGAGGGCTCAGATTGAGCCACCTCAGCCCTAGACAAGTTTGCCCTAAAAACCGCCAGAAGGTGGAGGAGTGGCGTCATAAATGCTCCTAAAAATAGCAGATTCCTCCTTTGACCGGTATGAGCAATTAATGCCCACTATCCTTCTAGAAGATTCTCGTCCATGACCCGGATTCCTTTGCTCTTCTCTCTGACCGCGTACGCTATGAATCTCGCCAACACTGCATCGACCTCTTCTTCTGAAATTGATGGAGTGAGATTCAGCTGATATTCTAAGATGGCCACCATCTGTTCATGCCTCTCGCAAGATTTTCCCCATGTTTCGATGGAATCCTGTGTGCTCTGAATGATCGTTGAAAACGTGGAGATGTTTTCAAAATCTAGCTGGGAAAACGTCCTCATTTCTGAAAAGAACGGCTGCAATCTTGCCCTTAATCCTTCTGCATCTATCTCCTCATGTGCGAGCCTTTTTGCAAATACCGACTCCAAAGTGTTGAGAATACTCTCACGAATATTCCTCATGGCCTTTCTGATCCTGGAAGACTCTATTGCTGCAGTATCAAAGAAACCCTTCCCTGTGAATGCTGCTGAATGCCATCCACGGAAGTCATATCTGTCACCAGCCTGAATTACCCCTTCATTCACCAGAGTTTGCGTGGGAACACGCATCAAAACAGCCAGGCGTGGGATAGTATTGTCTTGGAAGATGTGGGTATCTCCCCAAGCCTGCTCAACATCATCCAATCGTGAAAGGATACCGGAAGCATTTTGGAATGCTGAGGCGAGATCCGCCATGAACTTTTCTGCCTCAATGCGGACACCATTCACCCACTTATCTCCTTCTCGCACAGCCCTCTTCACTTCTTCCAAGCCGCCGATCGGCTCACGTGGCACCTCTGGTGGAAGCTCTGCTGCTGGATTACTTTGAGCAACCGGATGTGCGAGATTTTGCACATATTCAATCAACGCTCTGTGCTCCTTCTTCAACCTCTTATATTTTCCTTCTTTCCTTACCAGCCTATCTTTCAATGTCTGAAACGAAGTTTCAGCCTCTTCCACCACTTGTGCCCCTGAAGGGCGTCCCAACTCAACAGTGGTGATTGTGTATTTCTCTGGCATTGCATCACTCAAATCGTGATCTTCTCTCGGGGCAGCGATGTGAAGGCTCCGGGAACCTGCTTCATTGGTTTCTATCCTTGTATACTTTCTCGCCCTCTTCCGCTTTGGCGACTTGCTTGTCCTATTCAAGAGTGCTTCCATCTCAATTGTTAGGCTGGCGTCATCATCTTGGTCTCTTCGGATTGCCTGTGTAAGCCAATTTCGTTGAATATCATAAACAATCAGAGGCTGCTCCTCAGTGGCTTCCACTTCTCGAACTTCTTCCCGAGGGGTGTTTGGTGGAGGCTCGATTATCTCGACCTCTTGATCACTCCCTTCTTGTGCCCCAGCATCTTCCTCTCCGAAGGAATAATCGAAGTGGGTGTCCATGTCCGTGTCTTCCCCTTCATCCCGCTTACTAGCAGCTTCGGGATCATTCACGCTTTGAGTATCCACCTCCCTTGGCATCGGCTGGTTAATTTCTCCATCCTCTAGCTCTTCATTCCCTTTTGCTCTCTGACTAGCAAATAATGACACTTCACGTACACTGGAAGCATGAGACACCAATTGTGTTGAGGACGTATCTTCCGATCCCTGGGGTTCTGGCTGAACGGGCTCTGGTTGAACGGGCTCTTTTCTTTTTGGTTCCGGACCTCGTGTGAGCTGCTTCTTCCTTTTCGCTACCACTGGTGGCTTTCGGTCACCCATGAGGTCATATGTGAGAGCGACTGACCTCCTCCTCAATCTATTAACACGCTCGTCCACCCAAGCTCTCGTAAACGTCATGACTGGGATAAATAGAGTGTCTAGATCCACAATCTCCGGCTCAGCCCAATCTACAGGTGGTATAGGTGTGCTTTTCACCGCTTCAAAATCCGGATGGGTGACCCTAGTATCCTCCTCCAGTTGATCCGGCACCCTGATCACCTCGCACTCCCTGATTAGCTTTAGAGGCAGCCTTGAGAATGTCCTTCTTCTGATTTCGTCCTCGCCTGCGGCATTTGCCCAAAAGTCCTCCATGTGAGCCTTGTGCTTAAATTCTTCTCCTTGTACTGTTCCAATTATCCCCTTGGGATCAAAATTCTGCCTGCTGGTATAAAGAGTCAGCTTGTAAAACTTTAGCTCATTCTCAGCCTCCTTGGCTGCTTGCAAAGTCGGGCATTCCTCGAGTGAATTTCCTAGCACAATGGGAAAATGAAGACCTCCCTTCTTCTTGCGCCTTATAATCTTGTCGTAGGCCACCAACTGCCTAGACAACTCAAGTAGGATCATCCTGTTAGTGGGGTACCTTGGTAGCTTGTACACATATGAATCGTACCCGGGCAGTCTCAAGTAGGTGAATTTTGGGAATTGGATAAACCAACACCCGTATTCTTCGATCAACGCCTGTGCCTCCTCGGAGATCCTCTGCTGTAGCCACTACGTAAGTCCCCTCGTGAGTACACAGCATACACACATCAACCAAACTGAGCCTATTCGCATTTAAAGAACCTTGGAGTTGAAGGCGTGATCTCACTCGCAATCTTAGCACGTCGAATACTTTGTTCAAGAGAGAATAGGGGATCCAATTTGGAAACTTTGTTCTACCTGGTTGGTGAGGTCACAAAAATCACATCAACAGGAAACTGGCGCTAGAAGGAGGGCACTTCGAGAATTCTTGTAGTTAACAACCACATTCAGATAAGAAGGGATTTTATCAAAAAAACAATTCATAGGAGAACAAATTATCATGAATCAAAATGGTGTTGCCGCATAGAGAGATATTCCCGGTGTTGCAGCCTAATTTGGGATTTAACGACGACCAAGAAGATATTCTTTCAGGATTGAACAATCTTGCTTGGAAGACAAAGGAGAGTTACGCTCAGTATATGCAAGCTTGTGCTGTGTTGCGAGAAGAAGAAGAAAAGGCCATTGAGATTCAAGTTGCAATTGAAAGAAATTTGTTGGACCAAAGGCACCCACTCGCTCCTCTTCCTCCTCGTCAGTAATCAGCCACATCCTGAATCGTATTAGCTCATTTTCTCCAGACAAGTTGAAAAGAATTTTGAGGTCTGCACCTAGTTCGTCTAAGGAATTTGTGGAGTTAGAACTACCTAGTCGAGCAAGAAAGAAGAAAGAAGTACGTGAAGAAGTTTGTTCAAGTGAAGGAGAAACAAGTGGAATAGAAATTTCAAATTTGTTCAAGACTCCACCAACCGTTTCAAGGTTTGCTCAATCAAAAACTGTTCAAGTTTCTACACCGGTGTTTGTTCAGCCATCAGTTCAAGCTACCACATTTCAACAATCCCAAACAACCCCGATAATCGTATATCAAAGGAGGCAGCCAAGTCAAGCAATGGCTCAACCAGCAGGTCAACCTGCTCCTAACGGTGCTACATGGCTGGTTACTAATCCGTCACCTTTAGAGTTTGCAGATTACCATGAAATGCCGAAGAATCCAGAGCACTTTTGCACTAAGTATCAAGCTAATGATCCAAACCGTTCTGCTGAAGATCATATTAAGATGTTTGAAGATAATCTGCGTAATAGACAAATTGCATATGCAGACGTAGCTTGCAGACTGTTTCCGTACTCGCTAGGGGAGGAAGCACACTTCTGGTTCATACATTTGCCAGTTGGATCCATAAGAACATGGGAGCAAATGAAAGAAGCTTTCATTGGAAAATTTGGCATTCCCATCACTCCAGTAGAGCTTTTCCGTCAATTCACTGAAGTAAGGAGACAAGATAAAGAGCCCATTCATGCCTTTAACAACAGATTTCAGAAGGCTCTCACAAGGTTACGAACCCCTTACATAATTACTGATGCTAGGGAGAATTACTACGCAGCCTTGGACCCATTGACCGCAATGTTCGTAAGGCAAGCTCATCCTACTCCAGCGGACATGAATCAAGCATATGCAAAAGCCGTTGAAGTGAGTCAAAACATGGGACAGAACATAACGGGGCCTTCTTTGTACACTGGCTTGACAACTACAAATAATCAGATGCAAACTCTTGGTGCAACTTGGAATCCGCAAGCTCCAGCATTGAATCCCATTCTGCAACCGCCTTATCAAATGCCACCGCCATCCAATCAGTTAGTTCTCCATCCTGGGGTACCTTTATCCCAGACCCAAGCTACACAGCCAGTTTATCTTCAGAATACAGTACCACAAACGAGGACTCAAGAAGAAAAAGATGAGATGAAAGAGCTAGTAGAACAAATGAAGCGGCTGTCATCTGAGGTCACCTACCTCAGAAATCAGAATAACCAAATGCAATCCATGCTGAGAAACTATCAGGCACATCCAGGTGCCAACCGAGGATATCAAAACAATCCTCCGCATCATCAAGATGCCCATCAGGGACATGGACATGATAACACTCATGGGTATCGTAACAATAATCAAGGATATCAGAAGAGGTCTTGGAACACAGGACCCAACAATGGAGGTGTTCCTTCACCGTTGGATAACCCGCCACCTCCCGAGAACCGTCCCGCGGATAGAGTTTTCTTGGCCGAAGCCGCCATGTCGGGATGGTGTAGATTACACAATACTAATCAGCACTCAGAATTGCAATGTCATGAATTCCAAGTTGCTGCTGATATTTTTAAGAGAGAAGTAAAGAGTACAGAGGGTACTGAAAATCCTCCAACTACTGGTTATGAAATTGTCCCAGTACAGAGATATGATCAAGCTTTGATTCTAGAAGAAGTTAATCCAGAGTACCAAAGTTATTGGCCACCATCCATTAACCACAGATTCCCGCCAGCTTCAGCAAATGGTCCCGTGGGGACGCCAAATAATCAAGCTGAAGAAGCACAAGTTTATTCAGAGGCTCAAGCATATTCGGGAGCTCAAGATGGTTATTCAGAAGAGCCCCATGGTCAAGGTAACTACGTGTTCCCACCTCTCAATAATAGTGTTTTGGTAGAGGGGAGAAGAGAAGTACAGGCTTTCCAGACTTCTGGAGGAGCCGCACCTAAAGTATATCAGAGGAGCTACCATCAGAAAGAACCTTTGACATCTTCAATCCCTCCAAATAACTTTGCGACTCCGCCAAATCCCAACGCAAGCAACAATCCGAATTTGCCAAGGGATTCTCCTGAATATAGGCCACAGAATATGATGCAAAGTAGAAATGGACAACAAGCTGTTCAACAGCCTATTCAAGTAATGCAACGTCCACCGAAGGATAATATTCCAAGGGATGATATGAGAAAGTTAAGCTCTTATGTGCTGGATGAAGTGAAGAAGATAAAGGTAAGTCTTCCTTTATACGAATTGATGAAGATTTCTGAAGTTAGGGATACAATATTGGGAAGTTTGTACGAAACACCTGTTGTAAAGAATTCGTCTCAAGAGGCACCTAGTACATCTAGGAACCCTCCAATTAATACACAATCCCGTCCCGTACAGAATACAAACATGGTAGAGGAAGTACCTTATGCACCTTTCAACGCGTGGGAGGCTCCACATCAGTCTCAGGGATTTGTAGGAGTGGCACAGGGATCTTCGAGCGAACCGGAGAAGCCAAAGAATGAAGATAAGAAGAAAGTCCGATTCAATTTACCTGCGGAACACAAACAAGAACAGACACAGAGTCAGAAGGTTAATCAAGGAAGCCAAGCTCCATTAAATAAGAATGTTGAAAAGAAAGACGCTCCTATTGAGGAAAAGAAGAAACCAGTGGTATTCTATCAGGGGAGAGATGAACCAGCCCCTTTCTTGGTGTCAATTAGAATTTTCGGGAAATTACTACACAACTGTTTGATTGATTCTGGTGCCTCAAGCAATGTGATGCCACTAAAAGTATGCCAAAGATTGGGTATAGTCCCACTTCAGACCACTAAGAAGGTCACTCAGCTAGACAAAACAGAAGTTCCAGTTGTAGGTGAATTGAATAATATTCATATGCAGTTATCAGCTGATCCTAGAATTCAAAGCTGCATAGACATATCAGTGGTTGATATACCAGATGGGTACGGCATGTTACTGAGCAGAGATTGGGCCAGAAAACTGAATGGGTATATTGCAACAGATTTTTCCCACATGTGGCTCCCGTGGAAGGGAGTCCCCAATCAAATCAAGGTCGAAAGTACACCGAGGCTTAAACTGATGATCACTGAGTACGGTGAAGACAATGAGATAATGTTTATAGAGACAGATTTGGGCTCGTATAGGCCGGTCAAGCAAGAGATTCTAATGCTACAAAGTGTCAATGAAGTAAAGATCCTAGAAGATGCCAATGCTTCCACTGAAGTCCTGATCGAAAGTGATGCAAGTGACAGTGAAAGTGGAGGGACATTTGAAAATTTCAGAGATTTTGTTTTGAATAGCGTGAAACAAGAGACAGAATTGGGTAAGGATGCCTCCATCAGAAATTTGCTACTTCCGAATTGGTGTAGAATACATGAGGCTTTCCACTCTGAGATTACATGTGCTATGTGTAAAGTGGCACTAGAACAAGTTGAAAAACTTGTCTCGCAAGCTTCAATGCAGAAAGAAGATCAAAAGACAAGTGAAGGGAACACTGTGTTAATAGAAGAAATTGCAGAGGATGATAAAGTTCAGTCAAAGGTAGAAGAAAAGGTTTCAGAGGTATGCAATAAGGAAGATTCACATACTCAGTCCCCTAGCCCCCTCATAGAAAATCAAGTATGGACCTTGAGGTTCGATGGATCGAAGTCGAAGAAAGGCAATGGAGCAGGATTCGAACTTATTAGCCCAACTGGAGAAGCATATTTGGGTGCTTATAGACTTCAATTTGCATGCACCAACAATGTCACTGAATATGAATCTTTAATTCATGGATTGCTCCTCGCCATTCAAAAGGGAGCCAAGATTGTACATGCCTTTGGTGATTCTGATATTGTGGTCCGCCAAGTTAGAAAGCAATATGCTTGCCACGACAAGAGGCTGGGCCGTTACCGAAATAGAGTTTGGGACTTAGTAGAAAGCTTTGACGCGTTTAACATCAAGCAAGTGTATAGGTCTAAGAATCCAGTTGCAAACTCACTAGCGCAAGCTGCTAGTTCCCTAGAGCCCCTGGCCATGCAAGGACTGAAGAAGTTTACAGTAGAATTAGTTTCAACACCAGCCATCCCTGACAACATAAAGAATTTTCAGGTGTTTGACGATGATAAACAGATCTTAGATTTTCTCACATGCTCAGGTGTGTTCGAGGCACAGATCATTGATGAGGAGGAAACTGAAGAAGCTGAATTTGATACCGAAGGGATCCTCAATTTGAAGACCAATGTCATTCCAAGGGGAATGGTTGAATTAGAAAGACTGTTTGATCCTGATAAATTGAGTAGAAATCAGAGCACCCAGGGCAATGATTGTGAAGCTGTTAATCTAGGGACAGAAGAACAAATAAAGAATGTTTTCATTGGAAAGGTTTGCACACCAAAAGAGAAAGAAGGTATTTTGAAGCTGATGACAGAATTTCCAGGGGTCATAGCCTGGGGGTATGAAGATTTAAAGACATATGATACATCATTGATTACACACACAATTCCATTAAAACCAGGCAGCAGGCCATTCAGACAGAGGCAGAGGCCGGTCAATCCATTGTTAGAACCGTTGATTTACCAGGAAGTCAAGAAGCTTCTATCGGCTAGGATCATCTTTCCAGTAAGGCACTCCACGTGGGTCGCCAATCTCGTTCCAGTTAGAAAGAAGAACGGGGAAATAAGATTATGCGTAGACTTCCGCAATTTAAATAAGGCCTCTGAGAAGGACAATTATCCTTTGCCCTCATTAGACGAGGTGCTGCAAGTAGTGAACGGCTCACAAATGATGTCCTTCCTGGACGGATATTCTGGATATAACCAAGTGATGGTGGAACAAGAAGACAGACTGAAGACAGCATTCACCACAAAATGGGGAACCTTTGCCTACAGAAGAATGCCCTTTGGATTAATTAACGCAGGAGCCACTTTCCAGAGAGCTATGGATATCGCTTTTCGAGATTTAGTAGGGAAGTGCATAATTATTTACATGGATGACTTGACAGTATTCTCGAAGAAAAGAGGAGACCATGTTGAAGATTTAAGGAAGATTTTTCAGAGATGCAGGAGATTTGGTATCTCCTTGAATGCAAAGAAATGTTTATTTGGTGTAACAGAAGGTAAATTGCTGGGTCATGTCATCTCAGAGAAGGGTATTTCAATTGACCCTGAACGTATTGAGGCTATCTCCAGGATTGGCTTGCCCGGAAGTCAAAAGGAATTAAGATCATTCTTCGGCAAAATTAATTTTGTGAGAAAATTCATAACCGGATTTGCGGAGATAGTAAGGCCGCTGAATGAAATGCTAAAGAAGAATGCTAAGGTTGAATGGACCCCACAAGCTAGGAAGGCTTTTGATGAGATTAAACAAGCTATAGTCGATGCTCCGGTATTGGTGAGTCCAGATTATACAAAACCCTTTTATCTATATTCATTTGCTTCAGAGCATACTTGTGCAGCGGTGTTGACACAAAGAACAGAGGAAAAGGACGAGCACCCAATTGCTTTTATGAGTGCTCCACTGAAAGAAGCTGAGTTGAGATATCCCAGTGTTGAAAAACAAGCATATGCTTTGGTGAAGGCTGTGAAGAAGTTCAGACACTACCTTTTGAGGAGCAAAGTCCACGCAATTGTGCCCGATGCTACAGTGAAAACATTGTTAATGCAAAATGAGTTAGGAGAAAGAAGAGGCAAGTGGGTCGCCACTTTGCAGGAATACGACATAGAAATACAGCCCATGAAGTTAGTCCGAGGACAAGCTTTAGCACAGACAATTGCCATGGTGGGTCCAGAGTTAGTACAACAAACATATGTTTTGGAAGAGGTATCTCCAGGGGAGTGGTACGACGACACCGTTTATTACTTGCTGAATCATAGGTGTCCTCGCCACCTGAATCCAGTCCAACGAAGAGCCTTGAGGATGAAAAGTCAGAAGTTTATGCTACAGGGATCAGTGCTTTACAGAAGAAATTATGAAGGAATTTATTTAAGATGTGTAGGCAAACAAGAAGCAAAGCAGTTGATGGAGCATTTCCATGAGAAGTTTGGGACTGGACATGGGGGTAGTCTGGCCACGGCTCATCAGATTTTAAGGGCTGGATATTATTGGCCCACGCTCTTTAAAGACACATATGAGCATGTAAAGGCTTGTCACGTCTGTCAGACAGCGGCGAATAGAGGAAGACATCCCGCCATGCCATTGCAGCCAGTGATTGAGGTCAGGCCCTTTGCAAAATGGGGATTGGATTTTATTGGCATGATTAATCCGCCGTCATCAGGACAACATAGGTATATTCTGACAGCTACAGATTATTGCACCAAGTGGACAGAGGCTCAGGCTCTGAGGCAGTGCACAGCAGATGTGGTCATCAGGTTCCTCGAGGAGAATATCATTACGAGATTTGGATGCCCTCATGCCCTAGTCAGCGACAATGGCTCAGCCTTCTCCTCACTAAAGTTTTCAAACTGGGCATTTGAGTATGGAATAACACTGAAATTTTCTTCTAACTACTACCCGCAGGGGAACGGACTAGCAGAGTCCACAAATAAGAATTTACTGAATGCTATCAAGAAATTGTTGGACAAGAACCCGAAAGATTGGCACACGCAGTTGAGGTTTGCCCTATGGGCAGACAGGATCAGAACGAAGAGTTCCTTGGGAACGTCTCCCTACCATTTGGTCTATGGACAAGACCCTGTCTTTCCAGTGCAACTAAGGATACCCACTCTCCAGTTTATCCAAGAATATCTCGAAGGAGAGGATCAAGTTCAGACGAGATTATCTCAGTTAATGCATTTAGAAGAGAAAAGAGATGAGGCTCTTGAGAATCTGGCAAAACATCAGGCAGTAGTAAAAAGGTGGTTTGATAAGCAAGCAAAGATCAAGTCGTTTAGGATTTCTGACTTGGTTTTATACTGGGACAAAGCCCACGAAAAGAAAGGAGATCATGACAAGTTTGACAAGTTGTGGTTGGGGCCATATCAAATTTCTGAAATCCTCGGAGATAATGCATTCAGATTGCGTACCTTGACAGGGGAGGATGTCCCGTTGCCCGTCAACGGACAGTTCCTCAAACATTATTTCCAGCCTTAGGTTCTCTCTGAGAGCCTTCTTTGTAACATATTAGGTTAGGTTTGCTTTCCGTTGCTTTTCGGTTTTCCTTTGTTTTGGTTTTGGTTTGTTGCCCTCTGGGTTTTTGGTTTGGCGTTGTTTCCCTTGAGTTGTCCGCTCAAGTGGTTTTGGTTTGGAATGGGCAAGAATTTTAGGGTTTCCCGTTGCGGAGGAGGCGATGATGGTTTTAACTTTCACAATATGATTTCTTTCCGCTGGGATATGCAAAATTTCGAAAAAGGACTAAGGTTGTTTTCCTCTTGTCATCATCCGGTTTGGATTAAACTCGTCTTGGGAGGTTAACCCGTTATTGTGTCTCAACACATGAGTCTGAAGATCCTAAATACTTTACCTATCTCCATTCTAAGTCATTTTGGTTTCTTGGGAAAGGCCTTAGCAGGTGAAAACTTTACGTCTTGCTTCAGCGCCACTACAATTCTCAAACCCATTGGAGGCTTCATTGCCTGCCAGCCAATCAAGGAATTGACGGTGAAATCAAACGGAGAAAAGAAAATGTGCTCAAAAGAATTATACAAAAAAACAAAAAATGAGAAAATGAAAAATGAAAGATGTATTATGAAATATTGGTTTTGGGAACATACGAGTAACTCCACCGGGGCTATGGACGCCTGACCGGCAGTGGAGCAATATTCGTGAGAATTGTAGCGACAACCTCGTCGGGGCTATGGACGCCTGACTGGCAGCGAGGCAATGTCCAGGATGCTTTTGAAGTTAAGATATTTATATAACTTGCGACGGCCGATTCCGGAAGTCGAGATGGTTTAGAGATGGAACGAATGCACACACTCACAGGGTCTTGGATGAAAGTGTTCTGATCCAATATCGGATTCTTCTCCCCTTTTGAGTAAGTGTCTTTTCTGTATGATGGTTTGAGGAAGATTTAATCAAGGTCCAGTTCTTAAAGTGTTTTTCAACACTTTCCCGTGGAGTCGCCAGATGTTGTGACCTTTTCACACATCGCCCCATCTAAAATGGGGACCCATGAATTTTTTGCTCCGTTCTGGTCTTTTGGCTTTGCTTTTCGTCTTTTTCTCTCGTTCTGCTTCTGTTCCGCTTTCTGCTTTTCTGGGGACGTTCCCGTCAGCAAGCTTGAGCGTAGGATTCGACCAAGTCTGAAATTAGGGTTTCACGTTTTTAGGTCATATTGAGATCAAATTGAGTTGGTTTGTCGGCTTTTGAGCCTAGCAGGGTTATTACCATGTTTTCAGCAAGCGACCCCTGAACTTTCACTGAATTCTGCCATCATTCTATTTTTAGTAAGTGTCAGTTTAGGGTTGATTTTTGTAAAATTTTTCACATTTTGGCAACTTCTTTGCACTCAGAGCACTTCAGATTCACTTTTGACAAATTTTGAGCAGAAACTGACAACCTGCTATTTTTAGCAGTTCTGCCTTCGGAGGCAATTTTCAGGGCTTAAACGCAGAGTTTTTCAACGCATGTCCGAAGATTCCTTGTGGGTTTTTCGAGACCTTCGCAGTGATGTGACATGCAAAGTATGATGATGACTTTCAGCATTCGGCCTTCGGAGGCCAATATCAGGGTTTGCATGCAGACATTTTCAGCGCATGTCGGCATTTTCTTTCTGGGTTTTCCAAGAGCTTCGCGACGATGTAGCATGCAAATGGAGCTGACCACTTTTCGGAAACTTACTATTTTTAGCCAGTGCGTGCATGTTGAAGGTTTTTCTGGGTTTTTCTGGGTTTTTCAAGATTTTTCGGGCAGTGTGACATGCAAGATCATCCGACGGTGATTTGATCACTTTTAGAACCCGCTTTCTATTTTTAGCGGTGTGCTTGGGCATGACTCGGCTCGAGAAATACAAAGGCGATCATGCGACGAAGCGAAGCGGCGTCAAACGGAGTTCATCTGAGCAACATGCACAAAATTAGGGTTTCGAGCTTCAACGCTAAAAATGAGGAGTCGGAGGCCAAAGTGTTCAAAACTGAAGTACCCATCACGATCAGCATCCTTTCGAGAGTCTGCTGGCAAAATTTGAAGGCAATCAGAGAACTTGCTATTTTTAGTAAGGCATTTTGGGCGGGGGCTATAAATAGAAAGCTGATCTCGGCGTCAGCGTACATAGGCAAGTTCACGGCAATGGGCCCAGCATTCGAAATTTTAAACAAAGCGAACAAGGAGGTCCTCGAGAAGCTTGAACCTTTACTTACTATAAATGGTAAAGTCACCTCGTGGGCTATAGTGGCGAGGTTGGCAGCGAACCACCGGCAAGCCACCGAGGTCAAACGCCGTGATGAAAAATCCTTGCCGCGAATTCGAAACAAAAGCGAGTTCTGGAGAATCAAGAATCGGAGACAATTGCCTATTTTTGGCGGTCAATTAAAGGGTTTCCTAAAATCAAAGTGAACTTGAGCATTCCGCGAAGGGATCGGCATCGTTGGTCCCTCATGCATGGGGCGTAATAACGCAAATTTTGAAGACTTTCTGAGAAGTTGCTATTTTTAGCAGGTCGCTAAAAATAGCAGGTATAAGCAAACATCAGGCGTTGACAGCACAAGCTAGTCAAAAGTCAGAGCAAAGTGAAAATCAGGCTTTCAGGAGTCAGAATCCAATCAACGGCGCGAAATTTCAGGAACTTTCTAAAAATAGAAAGTCAAGGCGAGTTAGGGTTGACCACAGAAAATCAACTCAAATCTGGCAACAGGCATAAAATTTGCTAAATTGGATAAAATTTCAAATCCAGCATTAAGGCTCACTTTGAAGGCTGAACGGAGGTGAAAATTTTTTCTAAGTGTCGGAATTGAATGAAAGCTTAGTATGCTAAATGCGCCCAAGTGGTAAAAATGAAAGTTGACTAGGCAATATGCGCCCCCCCTTTGGCAAAACTGGGAGTTGATGGTCTAATATGCGCCTAGGATGCAAAATGGACGTAGGCCCTGTCAAATGCGCCCAAGTGGTAAAAGTAAAACCTTGATAGGTGAAATGCGCCCCTAACTTGATGCTTGACCCCTTGGATGCGCCCCTCTGTAGAATGATGAAAATTTCACTAAGTGTCTTAAAATGAACATAGACCCAGCTATATGCGCCCTTCTCTGGAGAAGTTAAAATTTTCACTAAGGCAAGAAACTAAGCGGAGACCCTCTCATTTGCGCCCATGACACAAATGGAAGTAGGACCCATAAAATGCGCCCCAAGTGATAACTTCGAGAGCTGAAAACGGCTAAGGCATAAACTTGAAGTTGCTAGTCCCAAATGCGCCAAAAGTGAAAGCAGGAAGGGTGATTTGCGCCCAATTGAAAGGTGACCATGTGATTAGCGCCTCTACCTAGGAAATTGCAAAGATTTGACTAAGTGTTGGAAATAGACGTGGCCATGATGATTTGCGCCCATGGGTGGAAATGGAAGTTAATAGTCTCAAATGCGCCTATGACCAAATTAAATGTTCCACCACTCAAATGCGCCTCAGTGCTAAAAAGTGAAAGCTCCAGCATCCATTTGCGCCTGGGAAATGATTCTTGAAAATTTACTAAGTGTCGAGACTGGATGCCCATGGGTCAAAATGCGCCCCTAATTGGAAGCTCATCCTATCATATGCGCCTAAGGTAATAAAAGACGACCATGCCAAGTGCGCCTGGCATAAATGAAAGTTGGAGGTCTCCTTTGCGCCCAAAGTTTAAAATGAAACATTGGAATATGGTTTGCGCCCAAGGAAAAAATGGAAGCTTGTTGATGCGCCCCTGGGTGTTAGAAAGAAGAACTAACGTTTAAATTGAAAGTTGGAGGTCTTAAATGCGCCCAAGCACAAAATGAACAAAGACCCTCCCAAATGCGCCTTGGAGGATAAAGTGAGCAAAGGCGTGGCTAAAAATTTCACTAAGTGAAACCTCCATAATCAAAATGCGCCCCAACCAATGTTAAGGATTGATGCTTGGTGGGCAAAATGCGCCTGGCATGAAAATTGAAAGCAACCCCTCCAAAATGCGCCCTGGTATTGAAACTAAAAGCTTTGTATATCATATGCGCCCAGAAAAGAGAGGACATAAAAAAAAAACGCCTAAGTCTTGAAATTGAAACTTCATCATCTAAATGCGCCCATAGCTGGAATTGAAACTTCATCATGTAAATGCGCCCATGGCTGAAATTGAAACTTCATCATAAAATGCGCCCCCCAAGCTTGAAAATTGAAATTTTTCCTAAGAGCGCCCAGCTTGGATAAAAAAATAATAAAATTAAAAGGCGTTTTGAAATAAATTAAAAGAGGCGTTCATTCTTCAAAAAGCATAAATAAAATTAAAAAGGCGTTTAAAAAGAAAAAATCAAGTGGAAATTAAATTTTAAAATTTTGACTTCAAGAGCACTTGAAATTTTCTCAGCACGAAAAAAAAATCGAAAGGCAATCAGAGGAAATTAAAATTTCTCTAGGCAAGACGGAGAAATTAATTAATCGATTTAATTATTTTCCTAAGTCTAATATTAAATTCCCCCTTCGATTTTGACCCATGCAATTTTAATATTTCGGACGATTTAAAGAGGGGAATTTGTTTCGGAAGTCGATTACGGACGGAAAATAAAATTTTGCCTAGCCAATTTTGACAATCGATGTCGATTTTTAAATGCGTTGAAAGAAATAAATTAAAATGGCGATTAAATTAAAATTTTAATTAATTAAAAATGCCATTTTAAAATTTTAATCGAGATAACTTCAGATCGATGTAAAAATGATTTTCTCGAAATCACCAGAGGTAACTGGCAGTCGGGAGGGAATTTTAAATTTAAATCAAGGCAAGAATCTCCCCGAATAGCAAATTGTCATAATAACTGCCAGACGACGAGAATATTCCCTTTTAAATTTAGCAGACGCGTCAGTCATGATGAAAGGAATAAAAGGCATCTGCTAAAATTAGCGCCAGCCTTTTGCTATAAAACTTCGAAGATTTTCATTATCATCTCACAAGATTCGAAGTTGAGATTTGTGCTGGCAAACTGAGTTGTGAGATTTAATTCGAGAAGTTGCTGAAGGTTCGAAGTTTGAGATTGAAGTTGCTGAAAGTTCGATTGTTGAAGTTGCTGAAAGTTCGATTGTTGGAGTTGCTGAGATTCGAGTTTGCAAATCGCGAAGTGCTTCGAAGTTAGAGGGTTTAGCTTTTTAATTTCTTCACGTTATTGAGGTATGTCTTCGAAGTTGCTGAAGCTTTTTATTTTGCTGAGAATCAAAATGCTTTTGAAGTTTAAAAGTTGAAATGCTGAAATGCTTTATTTATGCTGAGAATTGAAATGCTGAGATTGTTTGAATGCCAAGTTGATTGAGCGTTAATTTTTTTCGAAGTTGTTTGAAGTTGCTGAATGTTTAAATCATGTCAAATCGAATTGGGTTTAATTTGTAATGACTTCGGAGTTGCTGTTTTATAATTTCGAAGTGTTAGCTTTTGATTGCTTTTTCGAAGTTGCTGTTTTATAACTTCGAAAAGCTGATTTTAATTTATTGAAGCTTGCTGATTTTAAACTTGCACGTTTAAAGAACTCTCGAATTTATTTTCTTCGAAGTTGCTGATGTATAACTGTCGAAGAATTGATTCCTGACTGGGTAGTTTATAATTCGATGGCTTGCTGATTTTAGTTCGAAATTGCTGATTTTGAATATTGCTAAGATTTAACACGCTTTTTCGAAGTTGAAATTGATAAAGTAGACCTCTCGTGAGGAGTTAAGTTATTTATTCTGGCTGCGAGTTGCTGGAGGTTGAAGTTTTAATCTTGAGAAGTCAAAATTTAATGCTAACGCTACTAACGTGTATTTATGTTCGCAGCCAACTCAACCACCAGCCGCCTCACGTAATTGTTATTTTTAAAAGTTAATGGAGTAATATTCACTTTCGTTTTGCAGATGGCTGACGCTGCTGGCACTAGCAAGACCGGAACTAAGGCTGCAAACAATGAAGCTAACGCCTCCAGGCAGGCGATCATCAAAGGTCTGAAGAAATCCTTCGTCCCTGAGTCAAAGATCATCTCGAAGTATGGCAATTTGACGGACACCAATCTCGGGTCCTTCAACCTTGAAACGTTCATACGGCGAATGTACGGGCAAGGTGGCAACCTTCCAACTGAGGCATCACAGAATATTGTGAAGAGCGGGTTGTACAATGCAGCAGGCTTCCAACCGGCGGTCCGTTGTCCTGAGCTGATAATGGAGTGCGCCAACTTCTATAATTCTGAGGATCGAACTATCACCTCTCCTGGTGGTTTGATCATGGCTAATCTCGCTCCAGATGCGATTGGCGAGGCGTTTGGAATCCTTGCCACGGACAACATGATGTATAAGTCCAAGGCCAAGGCGGATAAAATGTACGCCACAACCTTCGAGAAATGCATGAAGAGAATAAACACCACATGGATGCGCAAGCCAAAGCCACCGGCTGCTAGGCTACCGAAGCAAATAATATCAGAGGAGCTGAAGCAGGAATATTGCGACATTATTATGTTGCTCAGCAGGGTCAATGGTAGCCCACAATCTTTCATATTCGAGCCATGGATGTTCTTGTACATCAGTGTGGTGCTCGAAGGGGACGAGCAAGTGAACTGGGCGAAGATGATAAGTGACAACATCGATGAGCAGTTCCGGGACCTCAGAAGAACGAAGACATTTTATATGAGCTCATATGTCATCTATATGTTGGCTCGAATGACCAAGTATAGGGGATTGGCTTACCAGGAGCCGATTGGCTGCGGGTACAATCAGTTTAAGATTCACCAGTCATGCAGGCAGCTACATCTCACTCACACTGGTGACTTCCAAAGGGTGAACGACGCCTTTACTATGTACATCACGAGAACACTTCAGCAGAGGCTACAGCAGAGGATCTCCGAGGAGGCACAGGCATTGATCGAAGAATACGGGTGTTGGTTTATCCAATTCCCAAAATTCACCTACTTGAGACTGCCCGGGTACGATTCATATGTGTACAAGCTACCAAGGTACCCCACTAACAGGATGATCCTACTTGAGTTGTCTAGGCAGTTGGTGGCCTACGACAAGATTATAAGGCGCAAGAAGAAGGGAGGTCTTCATTTTCCCATTGTGCTAGTAAATTCACTCGAGGAATGCCCGACTTTGCAAGCAGCCAAGGAGGCTGAGAATGAGCTAAAGTTTTACAAGCTGACTCTTTATACCAGCAGGCAGAATTTTGATCCCAAGGGGATAATTGGAACAGTACAAGGAGAAGAATTTAAGCACAAGGCTCACATGGAGGACTTTTGGGCAAATGCCGCGGGCGAGGACGAAATCAGAAGAAGGACATTCTCAAGGCTGCCTCTAAAGCTAATCAGGGAGTGCGAGGTGATCAGGGTGCCGGATCAACTGGAGGAGGATACTAGGGTCACCCATCCGGATTTTGAAGCGGTGAAAAGCACACCTATACCACCTGTAGATTGGGCTGAGCCGGAGATTGTGGATCTAGACACTCTATTTATCCCAGTCATGACGTTTACGAGAGCTTGGGTGG